>PYXC01001844.1:3265000-3267500 GCA_015244755.2 Tenualosa ilisha | reverse complement strand
GCCATGAAGTGCTAAAGCCTATGGAGTGAGGAAGAGGAGGAGGAAGGGGCTGTAAGTGCCCTAATTGGATGCTCTCTAAACCACTCACTATTGGCAGGACTTGAGGTCTTGGAACAGGAAAAGGGATGGGATGTCTGTGTGTGTGTGTGTGTGTGTGTGTGTGTGTGTGTGTGTGTGAGAGAGAGAGAGAGAGAGAAAGGGAGGAGGGAGACAGATAGATGTTCTCTGCCAAGCACTAAAAGACAGTGTGCATGCACTGTCATCATCGATGCAACGTGGGATCTTTTGAAGATAGCAAGTTGTTTGTTTGTGTACATGTGTTTGTGTGTGTGTGTGTCTGTGTCTGTGTTTGTCTATGTGTGTGTGTGTGTGTGTGTGTGTGTTTGCATTGGCTTGCCTCATGTTTGTGTGTCCTCTTCAGACGGCTGGGGCAGAGACAGAGAGGGTCAAAACGAGCCTGTTATCTGTGCGCATCACGGAAAGACCGTCGCGTCACATCACTCTATGTCCCCACGCCGCCCCCTCGTCCCCCTCATCCCCCTCATCCCCTCATCCTCTGTCCTCCTTCACTTTGGCGACAGGCATTTCCGTGGCGATCTGCCCCATCGCCCATCATAAACACAGCAGTTTGGGGGTTGGTTTTGCGTGTGTGTGTGTGTGTGTGTGTGTGTGTGTGTGTTTGGGAGTCATGTTGAGCATTTTGCGCTGTCTCTTCCTCCTTTTCCTTGAACCCAGGCCCCCAGATAGCAGCCAATGAGGAGCAATTACTGCAATAAGCGTAGCCCATCAGTAAACAAGCCTTGAGTGTCAGCACTGAGGCTCTTTGGAGAAAATTACTGGGATGTGTACCTAAAAAGCCAGAGAGAGAAAGAGAACGATAGACAGAGAGAGAGAGAGAGGGAGAGAGTGAGAGAGAGTGAGAGAGAGAAAGAGGAGGACAAGGTTGTGTGAGAGAGAATGGGGAGGGGGGTAGCAAGGAAGGGGAACGAAAAAGAAATGAAGGAGAAGCCAGAGAGAAGGTGAAGGAGAGGGGAGATGGAGATTAATGGGAAAGGGGGATAGAGAGTGGGAGATGAAGAGAGGGAAAGAGACAGAGGGAGACCAGAGAGAAAGACAAGACAGTGCGAGTAGAGAGGGGGCGTCACGTTGGGACGGGGAAGAAGGGGTAGGAAACGGAAAGCGGACTTCCTGCTGCCGCTGTTGCTGTTGCCACGGCGGCCGCTCCACGTTTTCTTTTTTTTTTTTTCATCTCTCGTTTTTTTGGCTTTCCTCTCAGGAAGCCGCTCTCTCGCATTGTGCACACTCAGATGTGGGGCCAACACTGGTGCTGGAACGACAGGGAACTCTTAAACACACACACACACACGCACGCAACACACAAAATACACACTAACATTACACACTGACATTCTATCTAGCTCTCAAACGCGCACTCTCTAGCTTTCACACACACACACACATAAACACACAGATACACATATACACACTGACATTCTCACGAATTCTCACTGACACACACTCCTACATACATGCACACACACACACAGCTGCATCCTTCTACCTGCACACACTCAAACGTTCTTTTGCTCCTCTTGCATATGCAATTGCAAACACACATGCACACACACACAGTATTTTGTCACACATTGACTTTACACAGATACACACATACACATACCTGCAGCACAGTCCACCTTGCACATATAAATCTACATGTATGTCCTTACATACACATATTCAGCATATGTTCATAGGTTTCTATGCATACATATGGTGCCATGTGATGAGCAGAACAAGGACACACACACACATACACACACACACATACACACACACACAGACACATACACACACACACACACAGACACACACACACACACACACACACATCCTTGCTGATAAAGAAGTTGATATTGATGTTATTCAAAATAGTTGCTTATGCTTTAATCAAACACATAGAGAAACTACACACTTTCATCTCAGAAGCCCTTTAATCATGGACAGCTCTTCCATACACACAGAGATACACAAACACACACACACACACACACACACTCACAAACGAATACAGATACAGAGTGGCGACACACGCAAACACACACACACACACACACATGCATGCATGTACAGACACACACACACTCGCGCACACACATATGCACAGACACACGTACACAGACATCAGAGGCATAATCCCAGTCTGTCTTACTTCCTCCCGTCTGATTAATCGCGTTTTTGTCATGTCTGTCACCTGCCGCCCACGGCTCGCTGCCCGCTCCCATGTTACGTCTAGGGTTGCGCAGATCCACCCACCACGCCAGAGCCACAGGTTATGACACACACACACACAAACACACACACACAACACACACACACACATACACCCACGCACTAACCTCTGGTGTGTTTTGGGTGCCTGCCATACTCTGCATCACGGCACGGACATGACAAAGCCCCTTAGGGTGTTCCCCCACTGAACTGGACGTTTTCGACAGTTTTG
>PYXC01001844.1:3200000-3255000 GCA_015244755.2 Tenualosa ilisha | reverse complement strand
AGTATACAGTAGATTCACAGTTCATTTGACATCAGATACTCTATTAATAATGTACTCTGACTGAATGTAGATAGATAGATAGATAGATAGATAGATAGATAGATAGATAGATAGATAGATAGATAGATAGATAGATAGATAGATAGATAGATAGATAGATGGATGGATGGATAGATAGATGTACTTTATTGGTCCCAAGTGGGGACACTCACTAGCAGTTGCAGCATGACATGTAGGACAAACACAATAACTGTACAACACAATAACAATTCAAAGAGTAGAAAGAGCATAATAAGAAAATATATGATATGAAGTGTAATATACAGTCTGAAATGCAGTATAATCTACAGTCATAAAATGTACCAAATTCTGTTCATTTCTATACAGCTACATACTTCTACTATGGTCACTTGAACAGGAAATCACGCATTCTCACTCCGACAAACACAGAGCACAGATTTTCCATTCTGTTGAAAAGCAGGGACAGCCATTAGCAGACTCACTGCCCACTTCTCCAAACATAAATCTGCCAGAGAAGAAAGAGAAGAAAAACAACAGTCACTCACTCACTCACTCTCTCACACACACACACACACACACACACACACACACACACACACACATACACACTCACACACTCACACTCGACCTCACACAATTGTTCCTACTAGGATTACTTTCTTAATTCTGCTTTCTCTTACACACATGGAACAACATGTGATGGAACAGAAACACTCCCCCATGCACCACACACACACACACACACAGACACACACACACACACACACACACACAAGCTCTGTTGCAGTGATCCACGGCCGTTAGGATAACTCCAAAGCGAGCTAAAATGGTTTGTTTACTGGGCCCGTGAGTAGATTTTTCCTCTCCTTCCCCTGTTGCGGCTAAGCACAGCCAATCAGCCCGTCTCCCCGGGAGACGGCCACGGAAAACAGCGCACTGGGAGCCAGTCATCTGACTGAACAGCTGCTTTCAATTGCGGAGCGGCCGCCCCTCGCTTTCCTCGGCACAAGCTGCCTCCACCTGCATTCACTTATGGACACACACACACACACACACACACACACATATACATACACACACACACACACACACACACATATACATACATACACACACACACACTCTCTCTCTGTCTCTCTGATACTAACATACACTCATACTCAACCGCACTCTATAATACAGTTTTAGCAAATACACTTGCATACTGTATGCATGCACACTTTCACACACACACACACACACACACATACTGTACACATACATGCACATTGTAAGATTTTATGACACACACACACACACACACACACACACACACTGCTCTGTCTTTCTGCCTTGTGCCATGACATAGACTTACTTTCATGCTTTTATTCATGTGAAATAATGTGCACATGATGCATAGGCCTGCATGCATGTTTACACTGCTTACATACACATGTGAACACACACAAACACATACACACACACACACACACACACACACACACACACACACACACACACAGAGTGAGAAAGAGAGGGATAGCAAGAGTCACTCTTGAATGTTTACACACACGCACACACACACACACACACACACACACAGTGAGAAAGAGAGGGATAGCAAGAGTCACTCTTGAATGTTTACACAGACACACACACAGACACACACACACACACACACACACACACACAGACACACACACAAACCTTTTTTGTGTTTGAAGTAGGGCTCAGTAGAACAGAAGGGCTGGCGAGGCCCAATCTCTTGAGTGTTGTGCAGGGCTGTTTAAGCAGGTGCTTCAGCTTCCGATTATCCCAATTGACTTTTGGGATGCTCAGAAATAAAGCGATAACCTCTTTTTTCAATTTCTTGCCTGTCCACAGATATGCAGGCTTCTGAGCATATCACAAATAGAGTTGTACTTACATTGAAACTGCCTAATTGTCGCTATGTCCAATGCGAAGGCGTTGCGAATACTTTATTGATGCATGTAAATTCGTATTCATAAAGTGTATTTATTTATTTGTTTATTGATTTGACTACCATGTGAAACATGCATATTAGTTGTGGTCAGTGACAGCACTTATATCAAATTGATTCAAATTAATATATGGTAATTGTTCTTCTTCTTTATGCATCTTCTAAGTTGGATTTGTGGTTTGGATAAAAGCATTCGGATGAAAGCTGTATGCTCTGTAAAATGCATCAAATGTAAATGAAGTAGGCTGGAAATCCCCAAGGGGCCTCACGGCTTAATGATCCATCTTTCATTCGGCTGCATTCCTGCATCTCATGACTCTCTGACCCTGACCCAAGTGCTGAGTACTTCTCCCTCAGGTCGGTCGGTGGTGCAGAGCAGTCACCCGAGTGCTGGATGTCTTCACTCTCTCTCCTTGATGTGTATGCTGACAGAGCTGTGTGTGTGTGTGTGTGTGTGTGTGTGTGTGTGTGTGTGTGTGTGTGTGTACGTGTACGTGTGTGTGTGTGTGTTTGTGCTCCCCCTACAGGTCGGCACGGGAAACACGGGACTTTCCCCCGTCAGTTCCACTTGTCAAGTCGTAGTAAGGACTATGGTGATGGTAAGTAGCCGTTTTTCCCGAACAATGGCGTGTGCAGTCATGCTTTTGATAAGGATAGATTAATGGAATGACTCACCGGTGTGATTTTTTTTTCCCTCGCTCTCCTTTTTTTAAACTCATGTTGTTTTGTTTTTTTTCCTTGGGGTTATTGAAATTAACCACTCCCCTGCTGAGCAGCGTTTTACCGCCCTGCTGAGACTTGCGCTAATGCAGAGTAATGCAAACTAATTGGACTGTGTAGTGTAGTGTATTCGATTTGTGAAAAGCACCAGAAAGTTATTGTTCATGTTCCCCACAGCTGGTAGCTCTAACAGTTATTGCAAAACAGCCACAATCATATTATTCACTTAACAAGTGGTCCCAGTAGTCGTTGTAGGAATGGTGGTAATCTTACCACTAGTAGTATACGTCAGTATAATGTACTGCATAGTAAATAAAAGGGTGTAAATATTTATTTGTAATAAAAATGATAATAAATATCATAATGATAGAAGGATGCAGTACAGATAAAATAGACATGCTTTTACCTACTGATTTGCTGACACGTTGGTTGGTTATTTGTCCTTGAGTGACTGAGATCCAAGAGGAGAAATTACTTAGGTCCAGTAAAACATGTTCCGAAGGCCAGCCGACATCAGCAGTCCTAGTTCTCTCCAGCCCCCCATGGCTGTGGCTGTGAGGAGGGTGCTGGGATGGTGGGGATGGGAGAGGGCAGTGTGTGCCTGGTTTGCTGGTTGGTTTGGTTTGGTTTGTCATGCCTCCAGGGCAGCTGCAAGACTCGGCTGCTTGTTCGTGGTGCTGTGTAACCTTGGCCGACGGTGATTTACACTTCCCTTGTGTATGGAGCGGGGCTACACTGACTTGTATAAAAACATTGCAAGCGGCTTCCTGTCTGCGGGGAAATCGTGTGGAACTGTGTGTGTGTGTGTGTGTGTGTGTGTGTGTGCGTGCGTGTGTGTTTGTCCCTGTTTGTGTTTACGCAGTCAGGCAGAGGAATGAGTAAAGAAAGGGAGAGTTAGAAAGAGCATGATCTGTGTTTGTGAGCACATCATGTCAACTATGCCTAATTCCATGACCCATTGTAATGGGGGATCCATTACGTATGTATGAACCAGTCAAGGGCACAAAATGCCTGGATCCTTAATTTCAACTGCAGGCAGTATTTGCATGTGTCCGTGTAGGCTAGTGAGTGATGATGTGTAAATGTATGCATGGACTGCTGCATGCCTGTTACGCTTACGAGGACAAAACATCGATATGTGCTCATACAGTATGTGTGTGAGTGTGTTGCTGCATGTTGACTACAATATATCGGCCCTTGAGTGTTTGAAAGCCTGGGTTGTGTTGATGCTTGTCTTTGTCGATGTCCACTGATGTGTAATAAATAAGGCTTGTTTTTATCTCCATAGTATTGAAACAGGTGCAGTAACCACAGTGCCTTTGTGTACCAGTGTTGATTGAGTCTTTACACAATGGTGTTATACAGTACTGTATATATGGTGGTCGATGTGCATTTAGACACAAGTGCTGATGGACTTTGAGTACAAAGTACTAATGTATAGGTTTGTCAGAATAATTCCATATGTGTTGATATAAAGCATGTGTGCAAGGCACAGGTGTGTGCGTGTGTGTGAGCATGTGCGTGTGTGTGTGTGTGTGTGTGTGTGCGTGTGTGTGTGTGTGTGTGAGAGAGAGAGAGAGAGAGAGAGAAAGATTTGGAGCGCTAATAAGTGTACCTTTGTGTCTCTTCAGGGAGGAGAACTTTCCCACGGAGTTTCATGCCGGTTCCCCAGGAGAACCTTCTCCAGCTAGTTCCATCGAGTCGCACACGCAGCTATAATGGGGAAAGCACCCTGCAGTATGACGCCCTTTCCTCAGGACCACAACGCAACAGCCACATGTGTGAGTACACACACACACACACACACGCAGACACATACACACACACACATACACTCACTCATATATGGTCCATTTTAGCGTTGTCTCATACTTGCTGAATTACCTTTATAATGTATGCATTTCCTTGGCATTCACCCAAACATAACCTAAACTACAACCTCGCCACACACACGTGCACGCACGCACACAAACGCACACACACACACGCACACACACACACACACACACACACACACACACACACACACACACACAGTATTCCATTGCATGCATACTTCCATGCTAGCACACCCAAGATCTATATCCCCTAGCATTATCGCAGTATATCACCCAGTATTTTATTTTCTATTGACAATAATCATAGAATATTAAATCAAATAACTGATCATTTTCACTCCCTCCCAACCCTGCATTATACTCCTGTACCAGCTACCCCTAAAAAAAAAATACCACTGACCCCCTATGCATTCTAACCAATCAGAGTCACAGACTATATTTCTTTATAATCCCCATTACTGGAGAATTATGGCTCATGCTCCCAGTACACAGATAATTTAATTCCACCTAACTTGAATTAAATTAAGATAATCAAGCTAATCAAGCTTCTGTCACTTGTCAAAGTAGCCAATCAATCGAGACGAGACCAGTTCATCAAATTTGAAATTAAGTATAATGTGAAAACAAAACACTTAAAGCTACTGCATTTGTGATCTATGGCTACAGCTGACCAGTCCTTCTATAGAATGGCCCGATCGCCATAAGCCTTATTATAGCCTTATTTGGTTGCACCACTGCCACCTGGTGGATAGATAATCCTAATAAGGTCCAGGTTGCTCCTATTAGTGTGTGTGTGTGTGTGTGTGTGTGTGTGCTCGTGTGCTCATGTGTATTCCTAACCACACTGCTACGTGGTGTAAAACTCTAGCAGAGTCACACTAATCGACTCCAGGCTGAGCCATCACTAAGAGGCGTCAGTCTCTGAGTTATGACCATACGTACACACTCACACATACACACACACTCGCACAAACACGTAGCCACATTGTCTGCCTGCGGTTTTGACTCCTCGTCTACCCCAGTCTACCGGCTGCATCGCCCACACACACATGACCAGCGAAACATCCACAGTCGTCTCGAGGAGTATGGATTTAACTAATCCAAACAGATCCCAGGGCATTTTTTTTTTTATCCTTGTAGCTAAGAAGGGGGTTTTCAGAGCACAGATACCCCAGTAGTGTCATAACTGTGTGTCTGCCTCTGTCTGTTGAGTTATAAGATGGAAATTGAGCTGTGGTTTGACACCGCTGCCGACTGTGTGTCTCGTTCGTTTGTGTCTTGTCTCCCTCACAACTAAGACACGACTGATTCCATTCAACCACATAGTATAGTAGTTTGCTCCCAAAAATGTTAGTGTACAATTCTTTTTTGTCGGTGTTGTTTTTGTCTTTGGTGCACCGTGCAAATATGTTGGCCCATAAACACGTTCCACTGGTTAAAGGCTGTCAAGAATTATGTCTACCTACCGCACGGAGGGAAAACATGCTCCCCTAAAAGCTGTCTAGGTCTCAGGGAGAAATATGTATGCTGAAGCAGTCCAGATAGACTGGGGTCTGTGTGTGTGTGTGTGTGTGTGTGTGTGTGTGTGTGTGTGTGTGTGTCACACTGATTGCCAGAATAGAGTCTACAAGATCCTTGTCCATAATGATTAATTTGAGTGTGTGTGTGTGTGTGTGTGTGTGTGTGTGTGTGTGTGTGTGTGTGTGTGTGCCGGCTGTGTCTGTTAATGCTGATGTGTGTGGCAGAAATGTGAAACACGATGCTGTAAATCTCATTGTGAGTAAATTTCATTGCGGTTTGATTTTGGTGGAGACTTTGAGTCTGGGTCGTGTTGCTCTCTGTGTGTGTGTGTGTGTGTGTGTGTGTGTGTGTGTGTGTGTGTGTGTGAGAGAGAGAGAGAGAGAGAGAGAGAGTGCGAGTGTGTCTCTTAGTGTAGCTATAGGTCTACAGTAAAGTGATGCCTACACATGAAAACACACACACACTTTCTTTCTCTCCAACCTGCATTGGCTCAGATCTCCTCTGCCAGTCCCTTGGCCCTAGTAATGTTGTTTACGTTGTCATGGTTTCTGTTTCCGCGACAGCGCCGCGGGCACCTGTGAACTGGCGCCAGGGGAAGCTGCTGGGCCGTGGGGCCTTCGGCGAGGTCTACCTCTGCTACGACGCTGACACCGGCCGTGAGCTCGCCGTCAAGCAGGTGCCCTTTGACCCGGACTGCCAGGAGACCAGCAAGGTGAGACTGAAGGAGAATTTGTGTGTGTGTGTGTGTGTGTGTTACTAGGCGTGATGTACTATAGTTGTCACAGGATAGAGCAATTATAATTGGCACCTAAAAGTGTGCAGTAAAAAACAAAAAGCTTGTTTAAATACATGGATACACATGGATGGAAAACAGGCTTTCTCTCCTTCTCTCCTCTCTCTCTCTCTCTCTCTCACACACACACACACACACACACACACACTTCCGATGTCCCTCATTCTGTCATGTCATATCAATGCAACTACCAGTACAAAAATGTTCTAGTATTCTGTCCTTCTCTTGACCTCTCCACCCTCTCTGCATTCTCTCATGTACCCTGATTCCTCCTTTCTCTCTGTCTCAGGAGGTGAATGCTCTGGAGTGTGAGATCCAGCTGCTGAAGAACCTTCGCCACGAGCGGATCGTTCAGTACTATGGCTGCCTGCGCGACCCCGACCAGAGAAAGCTCTCCATCTTTGTAGAGTTCATGCCAGGGGTAATGCATATGTTCATTGTATTTAACAAAAATGTGTGTGTGTGTGTGTGTGTGTGAGGGTTCAGTCATGTATTCCAGAGTGTGTGCGCATGTTAACTAAGCTGTTTTGGAAAATTGTCTGAGCATCGATAGATATGTATATCTACGTATCGTGTCACCGTCTCTCTACCACGCAGTGGTCTTGTATGCAATGTAAAAGTTCTCATTCAAATGCAATTAGAACGTTATGTGATCACTCTGGCCAGCATGCGTTCTGACATCCCAGTGGACTGCGGTGTTGAAATCGCATCAGTGCATTCCCCCACCCCCACTCGCTCCAGCGGCCAAGAGCCTGTGCCAAAATGTCACCGCCTCTCAGCAAACACGTCGCGCGTGGTCGTCTCCGTCAGCACTTTGGGCCAATTTATGAGGTCGTTTTCTCTTACAATGAATTTTAATGAGATTGTGTCTCTCTCCCAAGGCCTGTTTCTAATATTTAGTCAGCCAGCCACCTCTTGGATTTTGTCTTCACAGAGGCTGTTTGACTGTTTGGAGAAGTGTCACAGACTGTTGTCATTGTCGGGAAATAGTGGTGGTGGTCTGCAGGTTTGGGGGTAGAGGGGTTGTGGTTTTGTATTTTGGATAAGTTGCAGTTGCTGTTGGTTTTGGAGAGGGCTTGGAGGGAAGTGAGGTGGAAGATTGTTTATATCTGAAGTGGTTCTGGAAGCGTGTCAGGAGGTAGCGTATTTGGAACTATGTAGGCAGGTCTTTTCCTTTTTCACAGATCCTCCATGTTCGCTGCTTAGGCCAACTTCAGGCCTGTGTTCAGGAAGCCTAAATTCAGGAAGAGCATTATGCAAGCAGCAAGCATGGGACCTGGAGTCTAAGAGCAATATTCCATAAAGTCCGAGCCAAGTCTGTGATGGATGCTAGAGACAAGCTATGCAGAATATACAGGGTAAGGTGAACAGACGACCCTGATTTTCAAGGACAGTCCTTGATTTCGGTGGTCTGTCCACAGTACAATGACTGTAGAAATAAGAAAGGCCCCCAGGAATTCAGGGAAATGCCCACGATTTCCATCTCAAAGGTCTGGTCACCTTAGTGTAGGGGCCAACTAGTGAACTATGCTTTCTTTGATGTTTTGAGTGCTGATGTCTCTCAGTGGTGGTCTACATGGTGACATTCCCACAATGAGATAGACTCTTAAGATGAGCTCTATTGGCCCTGGGAGGTAGGGAGGTTGGATGGTGAATGGGGATGGTGGGGGATTATAAGGCCTGTTCCTGGACTGCATCAGTGGGCCATCATGACTCAGAGTGAGGGGGCTACACGGGTGTCCCCCACTGAGTTTTTGTGTGTGTGTGTTTGCGTGTGTGAGTGTTTGTGTGTTTTTGCATGTGTGTGTGCGTTATCATTTTCTTCTCCTTTAGTGTCCGTGGTGTTGAGCCAGTGGTGGGAGAGTACCGGTGTAGGAAAAACAAAAAAAGTGTGTCGAGATTGTAGATTGCTTCAGCTTGATTAGGTCATAACACGCGGGGGCCCTGAAAGGGAGTTTAGTCCAAAAAGGACAGAAGGGTCTCCCCCTGGCCAGCACTAGAAGTGCGTTGCTAGCTGTGGGATGCGTCACGGCTATCGCTGGGGATCTGCAAGGCTTTCTTAAGGCCTCGTCTCCATGGTGACAAGTGGAAAACAGGAAAGGGGAGGAGGAAGCATAGCCTTGTGCTCACCGGCCAAGAGCAGGAGACTTCTGGCTGAAGAGTGATGTGTTTCAATAAGCCTGATAGTCACGCACGCTCTGTCAAATTTAACATCCTTGTCTCAGAGTGAAGGAAATATTCAGCATAAAAAGATTTTGAGCGGGTGTACGTGTGTGTGTGTTGAGGGGGGTTTGTGTGCATCTTATTCTTATATTGAAGTGATTCTGTAACTTCTTAGCTCTATTTCCTGTACTTAATAGTTAGGTAGGTGTTATCAGTGCATTTAATGCATTGCTAAGGGTTCCCTTTGACGTTCCTTTGTCTCCTCTCCTCTTCTCTCTCTCTCCCTCTCTCTCTCTCTCTTTCTCTGTCTGTGTATGTATGTGTTTTTTCTTGACATCAGGGTTCTATAAAGGACCAGCTGAAAGCTTATGGTGCATTGACAGAGAAGGTGACACGGCGATACACTCGTCAGATTCTGCAGGGTGTCTCCTACCTTCACGGCAACATGATTGTACACAGAGACATCAAAGGTAACTCAAAGGGACGCTCTGCTCGGGGTTAAACTCTCAGACTTTCTTCTTGGACTTTCATGTTGCTCCTCTGAGCAACTAATGCAGACGACCCGCTTTGGGTTATTTTCAGACATGTATTAGGTCATGTTGTTCCTGCTAAAATATTGTTGCAATCATCTGAGCAAAACTCAAATGTTAAATATATGTCTCTGAAATATGCCTACCTCCCCTGTCTAGACAGCAGAAGAAAAAGTCTAGCTCTGGCTTCGTTCTGCATCAGACAACACTGGAGCCTCTTATTCGGAGCCAGAAAGTTTGTCAAAGGGGGAAAAAAAGTTTCCCAAGATGATCGAGAACGTGTACTACTCAGTGTCTAGCATAGCTGCCACGAGAGTTTCCACTCTTTTTTTTTTTTTAACAGTGCAGTATCTGCTGGACACTCACACAAACACACACACACACACACACACAGAGTGAAACAGAACTAAATCCATACATTCCACTTCCTTGATTCCATTGCATGAAGCCAAGAGAACACTCCATATACGATATGGCAGGAAGGCAGCCACCGTACCACGCCAAAGCAAACTCCAAAAGGCTGTTAATCAGATTTATGTCCGAGAACAAGGGGATCTCACATTCTCATGACAAATAAATGGATCTCTTTTGGAAAGCTGGAACTAAGCATGGGGAGATACTTTGCCTCTCTCTCTTTCTCCATCTTCTTTCCTCCTTCCTGCTTTCTCTCTCTCTCCCTCTCTCTCTCTCTGTATTTATCGTCTACATTTCTCTCTTAATTCTGTCATTGTGAAGTTGGGCCCTGGGATTCCAGGGCGTGGAGGGTTTGTGGCTGGCGTGAATTAGTCACTGCTCAAACAACCAGCCGGGCTCCCAGGCAGCTAAGCCATCCCAGCTCCGTTCCGGCGGAAAAATCACAGAGCTCAGAGATGTGGGAAGGGAGAGAGAGAGAGTAATAACCACCCCCATTTTACCGTTTGCTTCCAAACGCCAAAAATACAGAGGGGGAATTATTCAGTTACTGATCAGGAAAGCCAGACGTGGCGGTTTTAGTGTGTTTTTCTTTGTAATGTCTGTCCTGTCACTGAGGTGTTAATGCATGTTTCTGTGTGTGTGTGTGTGTGTGTGTGCCTGTGTGTGTGTGTGTGTGTGTGTGTGTGTGTGCCTACACGTGTGCCTGTGTGTGTTCTCTGACAGGGGCTAACATACTTAGAGACTCCTCAGGAAATGTGAAGCTTGGCGACTTCGGGGCCAGCAAGCGGATCCAGACCATCTGCATGTCTGGCACAGGCATTAAGTCTGTCACTGGCACCCCCTACTGGATGAGCCCGGAAGTGATTAATGGGGAAGGATATGGGAGAAAGGCTGATGTCTGGTAGGACAAATCCCCTTCCTTCTATTGAACATGCTCTGGCTAAATTCCAATTTCCTCCCTAACCGTAAGCCTTGCGTTTACAGCCAAATGGCTTTCAGCAACTGAGACTGACTGAGGTGTCATGCTATGTAGAGCCTTTTTAGTATGTCAAAAATAGTGATTTTGAGGCATCTGGCCAATTGACACTGACATGCTCATTGAAAGCCATTTGGGTGCACTCACAAACAGTGGCCAACCTAAAAAGCCCAGCTACCGATATCATTTTGCTTTCAGAAGCATGTTTGAGTGAAGTCCATGCAAGGAAACAGCCTACAAAGACGATTCATGCTTGTGAAGTTTTTGAGTTTTTGAGGGTTCAGGACTGACTGTTCAGGCATTGAGATTCAGCCTCTGTCATTATTGTTTATTTTCCTCAAAATACCCTTTATCTTATAAACTTCTTCTAATTGATGATAACTCTACAGCAATACTAATTCAAGGCCTAATGAATGTATTTCAGTCTTGTGAATAGTTTATCAATTTTTTGTTTATGTTTTTCCCACAGGAGTGTTGCCTGTACTGTGGTGGAAATGCTTACCCAGAAGCCACCATGGGCTGAATATGAGGCCATGGCAGCCATCTTTAAGATCGCTACCCAGCCAACCAAGCCCAACCTTCCTGACAGCGTTTCGGATTTCTGCCGGGACTTCTTGCGGCAGGTGTTCGTGGAAGAGAAGTGGCGCCCCACCGCTGAGCTCCTGCTAAGCCACCCCTTTGTGCAGGGGGGCTTCTGACAGCTCCCTGCATGGCCCCCGACCCCCCCTCTACCCTGCCCCAGCCATTAGGGCCCCCTGGTGCCCCCAAAATGGGGCCCACGATGCCCTTCGGCCCAGCTCCTCGCCTGCCCACTGCCTCAGTCACTGCACCCCACCCCAAGATGACCTTGGGTCACCCCATCCAGTCCTGTATCTTGCCACTGACCACTCCAAGCTTTGCAAAGAGGGGTGGGGGCACGCGCACAACACACAGTTATCCTCCCCTGATCCTGTGTAGGTACCACACTCTTTGCTGTGGTGACAAATGTCACCTAGTTACTGTCAAAGTCCAGGTAGTCCAGGGGTTGATGTGGAGTTGTCTCTAGCTAGCTTCTTTGCCCAGCCCAATACTCCATGTGTGGGTG
Source organism: Tenualosa ilisha (assembly GCA_015244755.2). Classification (NCBI taxonomy): domain Eukaryota; kingdom Metazoa; phylum Chordata; class Actinopteri; order Clupeiformes; family Clupeidae; genus Tenualosa; species Tenualosa ilisha. The sequence continues at coordinate 3,242,980 of PYXC01001844.1, read as the reverse complement.
GGCCAGATTTCATGGGAGCAGGGCAGGGAGAGGAAGGCATGGCATGGGAGAGGACCCCAAGCTGGGCTGGTCCATGGTGTATGCAATGCCAACTCACCGCTCCTACCTCCAGCAGCTTCCTAGCTAGAGAAATGCAGTGGCAGCATCTGTGGTGGCAAACCACTCGAGTGGTGTTTAGCTGACGTGCTTTGGGAAATCAAGGGGGTTCGATTATATGACGGTGATATGGCACCCGAGTCATCCACTGTAGGATGTGACAAAACCGTTTTTTTAAATAGCTGTACGTACCACCTTCAGCTTTTAAGAAAGCAGAGCATTTAATGTCGTTTCTGCCACCTCCCCCACTTAAAATCAAATCTAAGTTTCACCCCATTGGAGACTGACATTCTAACTCTGACATTTTGATATCCAGTTTCCTAATTGAAGCACGTCAATAAGAAATTGTCAGTACTGTAAGAAATACTCGATGGAGTAATTTTGATATGGTTGATTGTAAAGGTTAGAATCTAACCATTTGTGGATGACACAGACCAATACATGTGCAACCACCAAAGTGGTGAAGGTGTATGTCAGAGTTTTTAGTCTTCTGAATGCGCAAAAAAATTCTGTAGGTAGATGAATAATGAAGCACATTTTGTAATGCAAAATTCATCTGGAGGAGGTAACATGATTATATGAAGCACTTGGCCCCCTAGTTTAGGAGTCAATCACTGTACTGAAGTCATTTGTTCCCTTTTGCACTTTTTGTAACATGCATTCATAGGGTGTAATACACAGGACAACTATAAAAGAGATTTTTTTATGTTTTACAAAAGAATACTTTGTATATTTTTTAAAAGAGAGCAGTGTGGACTCTTCTAAACTTTGGAGGAAAACGCCAAACATTTTGTATTTTTTTAAACACACATGGAGATGTTCTTAAAACGTTTTAGCAGCAATACCACATGTATGACTTGCCTGTACATATACATACACATGCTCATGTCCTCTTTGACCTGTATGCATCACTCACCACCCAAGTGACCAAAGAGAGGGCTAATTATTGCCTGTGAATAAATGGATGGCAAATGTGATACAACTAAAATGTTCCTTTTAAGAAATATAAATAACATAACCTCAGTGACTCAGTCATGAATAAAGAATGTTTTATTGGACTGTACTGCGTCGGTCTACTGCTGTCCTAAGGCGAAGGCATTCTTTTTTTAACATTGCAGAGCCTTTTGTCAGCAGGGAAAAATTATGTGGATTAAACTGAAGTCAATTTATTTGGTGAATCTTCACTTCTCAAATACATTACATTTTGTCGGTGGTCTGAATTGTCTTTGCTCAAGCAGACATTAAAAAGAGAGAAGGGCTGACAGCAACTGAAGAAGTTGACAAGCATAGTGTAAACATTTGCCATTTATGAATTCACTTAAAACCATGAACAAAAATAACTAAAATAAAAGTGCCTTGTTAACCATGATGTAAGAACACAAATGGTAGATGATGAGATCCATTGACATCTGTCTGTATGTTTTTCAAGAAAAGAAATTAGTTCTTGACATGAAAATGATTGTACTGTATATAGACCTATGTTATACCACACTTTTGTATGAAATAACATTTCATTATATTCAAATTATATTAGTACCCAAAAGTTCTGGAAATGGAAACTCTTAATATTTCAGAGAAGTAGATCATGATAACAGTGCTTTTGACAGAGGCCCGAAACATGAAGTTTTTGCCTTGATGATGAAGCCTGGAAGATCCAATACTCTATATCTTTTGTACATTTAATTTAATAAATTAAATGTTAAAGATGGCCTTGTGTTCATGTGACTATGTTTTTCTCTGAAGTTAGGGACTCTTTATGAGTGATTGTTAATTTGTGCAACTGACAGGCAGTGGGCCAGGTAGGCTTGTAAAACCTGTTTTCCCTTAAGGGTTTTGGCCAAAATTATCACCTCCATTCGTATAGATAGGTGAATCAAGAATGATTTGTGAATAATAAATGAATTAAGAGTACACAATACAATTGAATAAACAGGTTAAACAGCATACACTACATGCTCTCTGAAAGCCTATACCGCTAGTTGTGATTTAACATGCACTGGGATGTGTTCCAACTTCCTCTACAGCATGGACTTTGCATTTTTGAAATGCATTTCAGCTGAGTTGTATAGCATTTGCTTTGACATAACTCTCGAGAAGTTGGCTACTTTGGGAGGTGGGGGTGTACTATAAGCCTTTCTGGCTGGCGGCCTTTAAAGCTTTTACTGAAATTCAGTGACAATTGTTTCATGAAATTTTGAGTGTCTATCTTGAGGTTATGGGTGTTGGTTACGTTACATATGGATGTTTGGTAACAGACCGCTTGCGCATGCCATAACACGTGCAACTACGGTGGCGTAACTGGTGCGCAGGCGCAAACAACAGACGTAGTGGAAGAAAAGGTTTACACTAAGTGTAATCGTGGAGGAATAGGTTACTTTTGACAGGTTGCGGAAACTACAAAACAATATATGCAAGATGTCTAGTTCGCGTACAATAATCTGTTTACTGCGAAATGATTTGCGTCTTCATGATAACGAGGTAAGTTTCTTAGACCTACTCCCGAATCGTAGATGTTGTTACATGACACTCCCGAGTCGTGGATGTGGTTACATGTTATTTGCGCGTTTTATTTGTTTTCGACTCGGGTTCAATATTCAAGAGAAAATGCACTCAAAGATATTCAAAGACAACAAGGACGTGGATGATGTTGCCCACGGTTACACCAAAAATGTTCTGTGGAGTGACAATGCCTGCATGCATGCATTATATATTGTGTTAGAAGACTAGGTGACACGCAGGCTTTTCATAAAATGTGTCTTATTGTTTTGTGGAAAACAATTAGAAAAGTGTTATATTATGTCACTTCACTCTGTGTGTGGCTTATGTTCGCGCAGCAGTTGATTGGGTAGCCTGAGTTCGAATCCCAGTTGCCACCGTTGTGCTCTTGAGCAAGGCACTCAACCCTGAGTTGCTCTAGGGGAGACTGGCCCTGAACACTTGATAGTTGACGAGTTGTAAGTCGCTTTGGATAAAAGCGTCTGCTAAATGCACAAATGTAAATGTAAATCTAAATGTAGCCAAGAGAACAAATGTATTCAGTTCCCCGAACAGTAAAAACTCTTTTGTTCTTCAGGTGTTTCATTGGGCCCAGAAGAATGCAGAGCACGTAGTCCCACTCTACTGCTTTGACCCTCGCTACTATTTGGGAACACATTGCTTTAATTTTCCAAAGACAGGCCCATTCCGCCTGCGCTTTCTTCTTGACAGTGTAAATGATCTGCGAGCCTCCCTCAAAAAGAAAGGAAGGTGAGACTGTAGACCTATTTTCAGTAAGCTTTAAGATAAAAAAAAAAAAACTGCTGGAAGAGGTTGTACAAGTTCTTGTCTTGTCATAGGGTGTGCTCAATTAAGGATAAAATTGTAAAGTAATTAAAGGTTGTGGAGCAGCATAAATCTGTGGATGTTGTTAGGTTGTTATAAACAATTGACTGTTACTGTATTGTGAATTTGTCATAATTTCTTTTTGGTGGGCCTTGGTGGTAGACTATTGAGTTTGTTGGGAATGGAAATTGGTACAGAGATGACTGGATACTACTGCAGTGTAAGCAATGGCACAATATTGAGTTGAGTGTCTTGGATGTTTTACAATACAGTGAGGAATACAGTTTGATTCTGCTGTGATTTTGCATTTTAGCCTACAATTTTTTACCATTGTTTATGTGTAACAAACTTGAAGTTCATGCAGTCATATGCGTGTGGTAATTGTATTGGCAATTCTCAGTTGACTCTCATATTTCCACTGTAACAAAAGGGACCAACAAGGCCTTGTGCTATCTTGTGGACTTATAAGCAGACTAGAGGTACTAGTTGGTACACAGTGATGTGCCAGAAATATTGCAGTATAGACTATTGTGTGTATGTTTATTTGACCACCAGTGTTAATTGTAAAGACAGCACACAAACAGTCAAAAATGGTGGACAATGACCTAAATCCATAGTAGGTTATCCCTTTAATTAGAGAGCATCCTTAGAAAATACTTGCTGGCCAGCGGAGCAGGGCTTGTTTGTATGTGTGAAACATTATCTTTGAGCAGATTATCTTTGAATTTATTAAAGCAACCTTGTGGTGCGTCGTGGAAAACCAGACCAAGTGGTTGGTGATCTTATCAGACAGCTAGGCTCAGTCACTGCAGTGGCCTACCATGAAGAGGTGCGTATGAAGGTAACCATTCTCTAATTCAGAAAAGGTACTGCACTGCACACACTTCCTCTGCTTCATACTTCCTTTGCCTGCATTACAGGCAACGGAAAAGGAGATGGAGGTTGAGAAGCAAATTAAGGACATTTGCTTGCAAAACCAGGTCAAAGTTCAAAGCTTTTGGGGATCCACACTTTATCACAGACATGACCTGCCCTTCAATCACATCAGTAGGTAAGATAACACGGTATGAAACAGCAGGACCATTTTATGGTAAACATATTACTACCCACACCATGATTACTTGGAGAATTGATTTTAGTGTGTTTAACTGATTATAAACAAGTAAAGTAATGTCTGGAGAAAACAAACAGGTCAAGTCTGTACACCATACTTGTGTCTTAGTGGATCACAGTGTGCACTTAGATTATGTGCATAATGTGCATTAGATATCAATGTTAGAATATGATAGTTTAAACAAAAAGTTGAAGTAGAAAGAAAGAAAGAAAGAAAGAAAGAAAGAAAGGAAAGGCTGTCTATCTGTCTATCTAATCCCATATCTATCTAGTCTTATCTCATAATTCAGTTTTTACCCACATTACCTCCTACCAGACTCCCTGATGTGTACACCCAGTTCAGAAAAGCAGTAGAGTCCCAGGGCAGGGTGAGGCCAGTGCTCCCTACCTCTGCCCAGCTGAGGCCTCTTCCCCCAGGCTTGGAGGAAGGGCCAGTCCCTACATTCCAGGACCTGGAACAGACAGGTCTGACTCCAAGATTAAACTTGGGCATAACATGGACATGAAATTACCTATGAATGTTAAAAAGTGGTTGTGTGGCTGCAATGCAATGTTCAGGAGCAGAGGTTTACTATTATGAATCATTTGACATTATTGCAAAATTTCTGAACCACAGAAGACAGGTGACAAATGCAAAAAAAAATCTGAATTTGTCAATTCTTATGTCTCCTGTGCTGTAGTAGTTTTATATGCTGCAGTTTTATGTTGCAGTTTTATGACCACTCTCCAATTCTGTGTCTCCATAGAACCAGTGACTGATCCACGCTCTGCCTTTCCTTGCCATGGAGGAGAGAGTGAGGCTTTGGCCCGACTACAACACTACTTCTGGGACACAGTAAGGGACTCTTCAGTCTGACATTTACTTTTTGTACATACATCTAGGGGGATGTTCAGGGGGATTCCCTGCTCTTCAGAAACTAGATCTAGGCAGCCCCTGTGGTTTCCATTGTGGTTTATACAGGTATGCAGACTCCTCACCTCACCAGAATAGGCCATCTATGTAATTCAGACACATCCAAAGAGAAAATATTTGGGGGGGGGGGTTGTGGCTATGACTGTACATAGGCCTACATGCGCAAACGCAAAGAGCTGTGAATGGAACAAGGATGGGAGAACGAGACCTGCAGCAGGACTATGCGTTGTAGCCTATTAAGCAAGTAGCATGTGTAAATCCACACTTTCATATGCGAGGTAAAATATTTAATTCTATAAATAGGCCATGACCATTTGCCTATGGGCGGATTTATCATTGTGATCAATGTGATGCTGGTAGATTTCACTAAATAATAACCTGAATGAACTCGACTTGAACAAGAAAAAATCTCTCTTCAACAGACTTTAATTAAAAGAATGATGTTCACGAAAAGCATGGAAGTTTTTGTAGGAGTAGCTATAATAAAAATTATCCCTCAGCATCTAAAGTCCCCCAACCTCAGTACAGTAGCCTAGGCCTAGACAAGCCTATATTTTAGGGATTAAATTATCTCTGTTGTTAACTATATGCTTCAACTGCATGGTCCCTCAGAACTGAACTGTCAGTCACAATAGTGGTACTTTCCTGAGGTGCTAGTGGCTGAGTTTGTCTATGCCTCGCCATCATCCAATCTTTGGATCAAAGCAAGCTCAAGCATGAATTCCAGGATGTCATACAATGTGTTAAATCGAGTATTTCATAGGGAGGGATGATGTATGATGGGAGGGTTTATGAAGTATCAAAGTACTCCGATTGTTCTGTTCTAATGCCTTTTCATAGTCACTATGCCTCTGTTCTCCCTTTGGAAATGCATGTAATAACAGTCAAGCTAGTTACACATAGCAAAAATGGGACTTTTGCAATGTAAGTGCATGCAGGTTGGTGTGTACAACGCATAATTTCCTTTTTAATTACCAGTTCTTTGCTCACGCACTCTTCTCACCTTTTTCACTTCTGACCCCTTTGCAAATCTGTTTATAATGAATGTTATTCTAATGGAAGGAGTTGCATCATCCTTGTTTATATTTCAAGTAGTATAGGCTGTATAGAAGCATGTACAGTACAGGCAGTTGGTCTCTGTTTATGACTACATTGATTGTGGGCTAAATGGCAATGGCTTTATGATGCATTTATTTTGTGTTGTGTAAAGTGCTGTTGTGTTGATTAAATGCTGATTGTCTGACTGCAGGATGCAGTGGCATCTTATAAAGAAACCCGAAATGGTTTAGTTGGGGTGGATTATTCAACAAAATTTGCACCATGGTAAGATAATAACCCATTTTTGTTGTAGCATGTTTATTAATATTATGAATGAAAATAATAACATGCAGTAATCAAATCAGAACTATTCTGAGTATTTCATTTTTTTTTTTTTGCTTTACAAATGATCTGCCAGCTGTAACAGGGATGACTCTGATCTTTCCTAGGCTTGCCATGGGCTGCATATCTCCTCGCTACATTTATGAACAGATAAAGAAATATGAGCAAGAGAGAACAGCCAACCAAAGCACATACTGGTGCGTACAAGCACATTCAAATATTGTACCATGGTGACTCAAAATGCTCGTCCTATACCTATCTGGGGTAGTCATGTAGCTACCACTACTATTCATTGCTGACTGGGGAAACGCATTGCATTATCTTTTTAAATATCTTCCAGGGTAATATTTGAGTTACTTTGGAGGGATTACTTCAAGTTTGTTGCTTTGAAGTATGGAAGCAGACTATTTCATTTGAATGGTGAGAGGATATTTTCTAGTAATTGTAATAAACGTCAGTTTAAAAAATACTAATGGCTATTTCTAGTAGTACGCACTAGTTGACTTCTGTTTGTGTATCTGTAAATGATAAGTCATATTTGTCTTCCATGTACAGGTTTACAAGACAAGCATGTGTCTTGGAAGACAGACAGGAAGCTTTTTGATGCCTGGAAAGGTATTTCTGAACCTTAATAGTATAGCAGTCTAGTGTATTTTACATGTGAGTAGTGCTCATGAGATATCATGACTAAAATAGATTGCATTGATTGATTGTTTGATTGATTGAATTAAATCAATATGATGACCAATGAGATGATAATCAAGTAAAAGTGCGAGGAAGGCAGGGCCAAGCTAGTGATGTGGTGTAGAGAGAACTGAACTTTGGTTGAATCTGAAATGCTCCAGAGGCTACCTAAAGTGAGATACAAATTACATCAGTTGTATCTTTTGTCCAGATTGGCCCAATTTCTGGCGGAGATATTTACATGAAACAGAATGTCTTGTAGTTTTCATATGCTCTTGGATGTGGATAGACCGATTTTATTCACCAAAGACAAGGTAAAACCTCATTTTGATTCCTTAATCTTCAACTTTATTATGTCTCTAACCCATGTCCTTTCAGAGGGGCGGACAGGAGTCCCTTTTGTGGACGCCAACATGAGAGAGTTGGCCCTGACTGGATTCATGTCCAACAGAGGGCGACAGAACGTTGCCAGCTTCCTCACCAAAGACTTGGGCCTAGATTGGAGAATGGGGGCCGAATGGTTTGAGTACTTACTGGTGCTTATCACTTCATTATATTTTCTCATTGGCTACCTGTAACGATTTGACCATCATAAAGACAAATCTAATGTATGTGTTTTATGTTTGTTTTTTCCTTCAACAGGTTGACCATGATGTGTGCAGTAACTATGGAAACTGGTTGTACAGTGCTGGCATAGGCAATGACCCCAGGGAGAACAGAAAGTTCAATATGGTCAAACAAGGACTGGATTACGACAACAATGTAAGCACTCTGCACAAGCACAGCTAAAGGCAACCAGTATTTCCAGTCAAACGTTTTGTATTTATGTGATTAAACAGTCATTCTACATAGGCTGACATAACATTTGATTTACCCTAGTACTGCTGTTTAAAACATGTACCACCACAATGTTGTAGGCCTATTCCTTAAGGCTTCTGGAACCTACCACTGTGCCCAGTTGTCGGTATCTGATATTGGTTGTGTCTGTGTAGGGAGACTACGTGAGGCAATGGGTCCCGGAGCTGCAAGGTATTAAAGGAGGGGACATTCACACACCATGGGCTCTGAGCAGTGGTGCCCTATCACACGCCAACGTGTCTCTTAATGAGACATACCCATCCCCAATGGTCATGGCGCCCGAATGGAGTCGCCATGTCAACAAGAAACCAGTGAGTTCTCTTCAAAATTTCACTGAACATTTCAAGAAAATTTGAGGGGCACCAGTTCAGGAAATCTATGCCCTACATACAGTAGTGCTGTGGTCTGAAAAAATTGTACAGTTGTTTAGGAGAAATTCTTTGTCAACAATGTAAACTAGTAAAACGCCACTAGGAATTCTAGGGTTTTATCTGTGCAAGTTCTATTACTGATGGTGGTTTCAGAGTCCATGTGTTTTGTCTGTGTAGAAAGCAGGGCAATTCAATGGAAAGTTTTTTTTTCTCCACATCTCCACACATAAAATGTCAGGTATTAGTGCTACTTAAATGATTATATGAAATTTGACGATTTGCTGGTTTCACCTGTAGATGTTACATGAAAAAAGTTGTAGCACATAGCTGTACCATATTTTTCATTTTTTCCATAAAATGTAATTGCACTGTAGTTCCCTAGAGTTCATAACTCGTGACTGCTGCTTTTAGAGAAATATCATGGAGTCATTAGCACAGTGCATATCTGTTACTTTTTTCAGTAGTAGTCACCAGCATTACTGGAACGTAATGGAATTTTTTTTTGTAGTTTTGTGCGGGAGGTTTTCAGCACTAGGCGCTTCCTGGTTCTGACAGGAAAATAGTGTAGAAAAAGTAGAAGAGTACTGGTGCACATTCCTGTTCATTCAACAATGTCCTTTTTTGTCTTTACCAGTCTGGGTAAATGACTGTAAACAAAGTCACCTGGAATACCCGGTGACTCAATGGTATTCCAATTTGAACAGTTATCTCCAGCTTAATTATTTATATTTATGCTTTGCACCTGTGTTATAAAAGTGTGAAATACCTATAGTCACTAAATTGCTTCAGTGAGTGGTATGTTCATTTTTACTAATGTAAAATATGCTCATTTTGTATAGTCTGGTGGATCTGGGACTGCGGGACGAGGAAGAAAGGGTCCTTCACATACCCCCAAGCAGCACAAGGACAGAGGCATTGACTTTTACTTCTCCAAGAGCAGGGGTCTTCAGTGAACTCCAATGAATGACTTTGATTGACCTCAGGGATTCTTGACTTCTTGGCTTTTCATAGGACTAGGCTTTCAGAGTCAGTCCCTTAATATGCACACATGATATAGAGCTGTAGTTGATCAAAAGGGTGCTTATGAGTCATATCTGTATATGTTGCATACATACACACATACGGTACACCATCACACAACACATCTGTTTACATCAATGAGTCTGAGATGCTCAGAGTGCAAATTTAAACAAAACTCCCGTCATGTCTGCAATATTTGGGGATGAATGTATGGCTGCTCTTGCCTTTTCAATGTTGTTTTTAGGAATTTTTGTAATGACAAGTCTGACTTAGTCATAGTAGTCTGACAAGTCACATTCATCTTTTTTGTAACGGCTTGTAAAGAAACCTCGGCTATATTAAAAGGTCATCTGGTCTGTGTGATTTTGACTCTAAGCTAACGAAAGAAGGAAGTCGTCGATAATTTGTAGTCTATAACTGATACAAGAAAGAGGAAGGGAAACTAGGAAGCTACAGCAAAAATTAACCTGTTTGTAATGGCTTCGAATGTTTTTTAGACAATGAAACATCTCTTTTATTAAGCATATTGTTTATAGGTTATTAGAAGAAATTGAACATTTACAACGGAAGGTGTTAATGGCATAATGACTTACCACCTTGTTGAAAATTTATTTGTGTAAGCTATCTACTTTTTGCAGTTTTGGACAGTCTGGGCAGTTCTGTGCAGAATAAAACCACGTTGAACAGTCACACCTCTGTCGTGACGCAATTTGTGACCATTTCCTCATTCTTCGTTTTGTACACTGAACCCTTCTGACCGTAATTCTGAAGTGTACGTTTTATGTGGAACAGTCTCATGTTACACTGCTAGAATTTAGCTATTTATTTTTCGTGGCTTAAGTGGTGGTTTTGTTTAATTTCTTTTTTATGTATAACTGTCGAATAGGGTCAACATGGCATGCTGTAGTGAGACCAGCATTGACTTCAACGAAATACCATTAGTCGCCTTGAATCACAGTGTTCGGAAAAAGCTTGGACTTTACCTAAATCCACCCAATACCGTGGCGGAGGACTGGAGAGGTATCGCAGAAAGAATGGGGTTTTCGTATCTCGAAATTAAAAATTATGAAACGTGTCGAAATCCCACCCTGAAGACCTTAGACGATTGGCAGGCGCGCTGCCTAGACGCAAGTGTCGGGAAGTTACTGTCGATAATCGAAGACGCTGAAAGGAGTGATATAATTTCTGATCTCAAACCACTAATAGGTAAGTTGTACGCCTTTAGGCTAATGCATTAGATATATTTGTTTCCTGGTTACGTTGGTATATCAACGTAAACTTTAACACACCATAAGATTGAAACCCAATTATTTCTAACTGGATCTGAAAAGTAGTTTCAGGTTGTCTGCCCTGTTGAGATGGGACTCATTGACATGGTACACAAAATAATAAAACTAGAGTAGAGTGAAAACACACTGAAGGTGTGCACAAGGTGAATACGCGAGTATTTCTGTGTTTGTAGAGGAGGACTGCATCAAGCATCTGAAGAAGCAACAGGACCCTCCAGTCCAGGTCCCAGAGGTGCACAGCTCTATCAGAACCCTAGAGCCATATGGAATCACAATGCAAGACGATCCAAGGGGTCAGCAGCTCTTCCATACAGTGTTTATATTTATGTCATGACTGTAAATTCTGTGTCTGGTGCTGTAGTTTGTAGGTGATGACATTAAGATTGAAGATTGAAGCATTAGGGCATAAACGTTTTTTGTATATTTTGCAACTGCTGTTCTGATAATTTCAGGGTTGCATAACACAACAGAGCAGAGTATATTTTAAAAGACATGTACCCACCCTCAACTATGGTGATATATTGATGTGGTTAGCTTTCAGGAAATGCAGGCCTCTTAGTGCTCACATCCTTTTCCTAGAAAATTAGAACATTTACATTTAATTAATTTAGCACATACTTTTACCAAAAGTATGCAGTACAATACAAATATAGGCATACATTGTGTTTTCCATCAGCACATGCACTTGTCAGATATGAAACAAGTATTTTCACAACATCCAAGAACAAGTGTGGGGTAATTAAGCCTTCCTTTCCTATGCTTCTTTAGGTCAGTCTCCTGAGATGTTTGATGCCTTTATCTGCTACTGCCAAAGTGATTTTGACTTTGTCTACGAGATGATCAAGCAGCTGGAACAGACAGATCATAAGCTGAAGCTGTGCGTGTTTGACAGGGATGTTCTGCCGGGGACCTGCGTGTGGACCATCACCAGTGAACTTATTGAGAAGAGGCAAGTTGCACCGCTACACAGGCTGGCATTTATTTTTTTTGTCTTCCTTATTTTTGTTGTCTTTCTTATGCTCCTTTGTGCTTTGCTTCTGTGTGCTGTTGTTCCAGATAATCATTTTCCTTTTGCAAATGACATGCAGTAAAACCTTGCATGAAGTAAATAATCATTCTGTGGGTCTAAAGGTGCCGAAGGATGGTGGTCGTGATTTCTGATGACTACCTGGACAGTGAGGCTTGTGATTTCCAGACTAAGTTTGCTCTTAGCATCTCACCAGGTATAATACATAAAAAATCCTTCTTCGAATTGTGCAAGCATTGGATCTTAAGTAGATTTCTACACAATATTGTGGTGAGCTGATTTTCTGCCACATTTTCTCCACATCCTGTACTACACACGCGCTGTGCTATCTCACCATCTTTCTCTCTGTCTCTCTCTTTCATGGTCCTTCTACTCTGCTATAGGTGCACGCAGCAAAAGACTCATTCCTGTGGTGTATAAGCCGATGAAAAGGCCATTCCCAAGCATTCTGCGGTTCCTGACGATCTGTGATTACAACAGGCCCTGCACGCAGACTTGGTTTTGGAGTCGGCTGGCTAAGGCCTTGTCTATGCCCTGATGCCATGGGCTAGGGCATGTGACGGTCATGAGTACACTATGGTAGTGTGTCTCAATTGGAGGGAAGCCACCGGTTAGGTTTCCGAGCATTAGGTGCCACCTAATGCTTAATGCGTAATTCCTGGTCTTATTTTAGAGCTGCACAAATTTGTTGTACTTGCATTAATTTACAGTATAGTTTCTTACAAAGAAATTTTTATAGTGTTTTCTATGTTGCTTATATCACAACAAAAATGTAACCATGTAAGATTATAACCAATTTTTAGCTCTTTCGGTTGCTTGTGAACTGTTTTTGCTAATACCAAAACAGTTTTAAATAGGCATGCTGGAGGGAGTAATGAGCTCAATGTGATTTCTACTATTTTGGACAAGTTTATACTTTGCAAAGTATATACTATAGCAAAATTTTCACAGATTCCTGGCAACCAGGTGCAGACCCCTGGGTGTACATAATTCAACCTTGGTCTTTGTCTTTGCATTTCTTTTCTTTGTTTTCTAATTTAGACATTTCACATCGTTGTTACTGCTGAACCACAAATGATGGGATGAACTTTGGTTTAAACTTGGACTTTTAACTTTCAATTGTTGTTTGTGTTTACAGAGGGCTTGTTATGAGTATTTTATTGAAAGACATAAAATACTCCATTTATAGGCACACATTTATGGCCTATTTATGTTGTGTGTACATGAAATTCTTTATTGTTTTCTATAGAATGGCAAAAGAATGTATTAATGAAACATATTGGTTCCTTTTTTTTTTAGTATTTTAAAAACCTATGTGAGAGTATGTCAACGGGTCAGTTGTTTAATTAAATAAATTATGTCCATGTATTCAAAAGTATGAATGTCTAAACCACTTCTGTTGTGCCAAGTGTCACAACAGCTTATGAGTATAGCACTTGATGAACCTTAATGTAAACTTTCATTGAAATGAGTCAATTTCATTCTTTTCTGGCATGACAAGCCAGTGGAAAAGCAAAAATGATCCATTTCAGGTTGACTCCTGAGTGTTTGTGTGTGTGTGGTGGGGGATATTCTGAGTATGACAGTTCTATATACCATTCATCACGGAGATGGAAATGTGTTCGCAGGCTGTCTCTGTGTGTAAGTGTTGCACCAGCACACACATCTACTTCCTGTGTGACCCATGGTCCTGCCTGTTGAGCAGATCAAAAAGCAAACAAGGAACTTTAGTCTTGCAGCACACACTGTTGCTGAAGTGCCCTAATGGGGAAATAGAAAACATAGTGTTGGTAAGTCAGAAGTGAAATACGTACCCTAGAACAAGACCAAACAAAAAAGTCTGAGTCACAGAATTTTTTAATGGAACAACAATTCAAAGTGTTTGTTTAGCTTATAAACTGTTGTACACTGACAGAGCGTGCTGAACATGCTTACATCGCTGTGTAACGTAAGCCCAACTTTTCTTGGCATAACTGGGGCTATTAGGCCTATGTTAAATCAGAAATTTGCTGCAGGACACATTGTTAAATCATTACTGTTTCCATGCAGCTGATTATTCATAATAGAAATCATTTGTGTTATAGATGCATTTTCCACATAAGGATGATCCAGTGTTCAATCAAATGGGCAATGGTCTAGGTCGTACAGTATATCAAGATATTGTAATGTATGTGCTGTCACATGTTAAATGTCAGTTTTTGTTTCTTAAACTGCCTTCGTCAAATAGTAATGTCAAGTAGACCTTGAACAGTAAATGCTGGTTAAGTTAACTAATTAGGCCAATAAGATGCAAGACTGTTGCATTTCTCATTATGTGCACTGAAAATTTTCTTTAATTTGAATGCAAAGAAAAAATACTGATCCAGTAGGCCCACCATGCGCCATCCATCATGCGATGTTTTACTGTATTACCACTAGGTGGCAGACAAAACCTTTACCTATCAGAGTGGTTGTTCTGGGGGATCCTGCGGGGCCTACCTAGAGTTGACAAGAACAAGTTGAAACATGGTCGAAAGACAGATCTATAATTTTATATGTATGTTTTCTATTATTTGAGTTAAAATAAACGTATAATGGTGTAAATAGACTACTTTCGTTGGTTACTTCAATGCTAATACACGTTTTTTCTCTCTCTCAACATGACCTAGGCTACGTGATTTGCGTAAACGCGCAGCAGAATGTGCTATTTGACAGCGCAGGCGAGGCAACCAATCAGGATCCTAGTCTATTGTCGCTCTGTCAAGGCGGAAGTTCCGAGCAAACCATCCCTGGCTAGAAAGGGCTGCACGGGTTGGTTCCCGTTTTAAATTTGATTGACAGCAGACACCACCATATAAGAAGAAAAGAATTTCTAATGGACCAATTATAACACATCCCGCACACTGACCAAATTAAGCTAGTGTAATTCACTGGACTCCAGATTCAGCCATGTTGGTTGTGACGTTTACGTGAAGTTGTTAAGTTCATGGTAACTTCTCTTTCGGAAGCTTAATTGAATTAAGACTAGATATAATGTAATTATTAAGTGAAGAGAAAGTTAAAGGTACATAACTAAAACCATCTGTTGTAATGTTGTTTCGGAAAATATTTTAGCAAGACAAGAAGACAGTATGTGCTTCTTATGCTTCCCTTTCGAAGACTTACATTTGACATTACTGGGAGCATTTACTGTAAATATTCTTCACCCATGTCATATGTTTTAAACGCGCCTTTTTAAAGTAAGGGCAACGTGACCTACCACAAGTGACATCCGTCTCCACACAAAAAATGGAGGCCATCTGACTCCATGTCATCTCATAGCAAGAATGTGGTAGGCGGGGGCTGTGGCGCAAGTGGCAAACTTTGGGAATGATGGTAGAGGCTGCACTGGATCGCAACTGAGGGAACTACCGTTGCTGGACGGCCTGGAATTACATTTCCATTTTATTTCCAGAAAACCGCAGAAGCCATAGTCTTTGGGTTCAATAGTGTCTGCGCGACAGCACGGCCTCAGCTAATTTTAAGCCATGTCAGAGGACCTGAGCTCCCAACCCTGGTCCATCAACAAGGATGATTACGAGCTACAGGAGGTGATTGGTGAGTATGTACACAGTAGTTTGCTAACACTATGCTTTTTGGCTATATGTATGGGAACCCCGATAATACCTTAAGCACGTGCGCTAGAGAAATCGTCTTTCTACTGTTATCATGTGAGACCTTGGTCACTGTTTCCTTGTTGTGTTGCCACTGTTGTCTCTCCCTGCATTCATGTAGAGAAAGATCAGAATAATATTTTTTAACTCGGCAATGATGGCTAATGATTTTAGCCCAGCTTCCTGACTAGTTATGTGACAGTAAAACACTTGCCTATAACAACAATGTTATAAAGTAGCCTTGAATATACGAACATGGACTTGTTTTATCTGTATTGAAACATAATCGAGATAAGGACTTAAGTGGTCTGCTGGTACGATGGAGTGATACTAGGTGACTTGAGATGTCAAGACAGTCACATAGCACTTATTTGCTAGTTAACTCCGCTGTGTGTGCAAGCAAATAATCGAAGTGGGTGGTACTGCTAACGTTATCTCTTATAATATACCAACGCTACGGCCATGCCATGGTGGTTAGTTAGCCGTTTATTCACGTGTTGAAAAGCAGAGAAGAGTAGTATTGTGGGGGCGAAAGTTTTGATAACAAAGTGGTGACTGTAAACGATAAGAGAAATGCGCATATTGCAGTAGCTACTGTAAAAAGGGAGTATGTCACGCCCACACTACGTGAAATGCTCGTAACGTTAGCTCTTTGACGCATTTGACGTTCAATCTATAACTGTGGCAGTTGATATCTGGTGCTTATAGTTTATTCTGCACTGTCTTTTCCAAGTTCATATGCTACTAGTTAGATAGAATAAGTTAAAACCCATGCGTGTCACGTCCTACTAATAACATTGTAGCTAGCTACCGCTGGCTCTTCAAGCGCTTGTAGGTAAAGTGCAAACCTGCGCTTCCTTGGTTATCTTGGAACCGCCCAGAGTTGCCGCAGATAAAGAACTGGTATACCATGTGGATTGTCTGGAAGGTGGAAAACCCACGTTCTTTAT
Source organism: Tenualosa ilisha (assembly GCA_015244755.2). Lineage (NCBI taxonomy): Eukaryota > Metazoa > Chordata > Actinopteri > Clupeiformes > Clupeidae > Tenualosa > Tenualosa ilisha. The sequence goes on along the minus strand of PYXC01001844.1, from coordinate 3,226,326 downwards.
AAATCCATTGATGCGAAGGATTTGGTTAATGTGTCGTTGCTGTTTATTTTAAGACCTCGAATCTTTTAACGAATATATTTTTGCAAATATACTGTGCATTCATTACACATGAGCATACACAGAATGAACTCACGATGAGATAGACACCAGCCAGTCTGGAGCAAAACGTCACAGCACCATCATTTGTGGCAGCGATTTTCTGGTTTACAGAAGCACTCGGTTTGTCAATCCTAATGGCATATTTGATACGTTTTATTTCTTATTAGTGCGTCATAGCAGTCTGTTAGACTACTTTTGAAGTAGTGACACTGGTGTGCTAGAAGTATTACATCATGCGTGCATAACATCTGCACCAGTTTCCATCCTGATTTATTGAAGGGTTTGTGCTTAGAATGTGTTTCTGGTGTTAGTAGCAGCTTTCATGCAGTCACCTGTTGGCACTGGTGATTCTCACTCAGTGTTGCTCAGCAGTGTTTAAGCTTGTTATGCAATGTAATTTCCAGAGCCCAGTAGTATGGTACTAAGTACTAATCTACATAATGTGAATTCACAAATTATGTAGATTATCTTGATTAAGTATGATCACTTCCAGGTGACATTCCAGTGTCAGTCATTAAAAATGTCTTGGTGTTTGTCACTATAAATAAGAAGGTGCTACCAACTGAACATCACTGATGAATCCTGTGGGGAAAAAACATATGACCCTGAGCTGTAAATCTAGGATAGGTTAACTTCACTGTGTTCGGGTACGATGGAGCAGGTACACACCCGACCTTAAATGTTTTGATTAACATTGCACTTTTTAGAATTGGATCAATATTTGGGCTTGGTCAAAATGAGCATGACAAATCATTTGCAGCTGCACAAAGAAAAAAGAGTGTTCTTGGAACACTCAGTATTATGTGTACACTGAATCATATCCGGAGTTGTTAAAAAATGAGACACAGTTTAATTTGAATTAGAAAGCCAAATTACATCATGTTATGTTTAATTCTTGGGTGTAATAAAAGTGTGACTAATGTAATCATCCAACGGCTCTTGTAGCTCTTGTTTGGAATATGTTGATAAGTGAGAAACATGACAGCACAGACAACTGCGTACAGTTTATCAGACTTAACTAATACAGGTTGCGTCATTTTGTTTTACAATTATTTTATACTACATTGATCAGTCCCCTTCTGTATTGTATGTTGGCTCATTTTAATCTTATAGCCTAGTCTATGACTGAAATCATTCTTAGAAAACATATATAGAAAACACTCCAAGCATCCTTTACCCATGTCATATTTACTTATATTTAATTAATTCCGTTAAAATCTTAATGACAGGATGAATTATCATATTACTAATCTTGCTGAGGCACAAGCAGAACTGGCAAAAGTGTGTGACCGAAGTTATGTCTAAGAACACTATGAGAAAAATCGATAGTCAAGGCTGTATGTATCGCTTATCATACTGGTCATTCTAAGGTTAAACCCTTTATTTTGATGACTCTTGACACACTCCTTTACTCCTTGGTGTTCCTGCTAGATTCTTGAATTCTTTTCAGGTTTCAAAGTACTTGTAGTAAGAAACCCAGCACCAGCAAGCCTCCCCAGTCAAGTAAAACATAGAGCTTATTTCCACAATAGTAGTGTAGTAACTGGAGTTTTGTTTGAAGGTCAACAAACCTACATCAGGCCTGTGTAATGACGACTGCAGTACAGCATGGCGCAGTGTTTCCCAAACACTGTCCTCCCATAGAAATCTGGCCAATCTGAGCTAATTCTTCATGGGCCGATTCATTCTCCTGCCGGCTGGATTGTTTTGGGCTGTGCTCAAGTTAATCCAGTTACGTGGGAGGTCTTAGCCTGGGATTACCGCCGCTGTTCAACTTAAAGAGCATGGGAGAGAGCCACTCAATACCACTGTGACCTGCACCTCTAGTGCTGGACAATCTGGTCATCTGGCCGTGATTTGGGATTGAATAAATGGATTGCCAGATACTGGCTTGTTGGTATGTACCGTATTTGTCAACAGCCTCCATCTGAAGTCTCTGGTTTGGCTCTCCATAGGCATGTCAGCAGAACGTGGAATCACCTTTCTTGTCACTAAGTCAACAGGAAAAGTTAGCAGAGATCTTACGCAGGTTGGAAAAAAGTAAAGGTAGTGTGTAAATGTTGCAGGGTGAGCATATGTTGCCAGAATGATAGACTAAGACCCAATACTATACCCATAAAGTGAAAGCTAAGACCCAATAATATACCCATAAAACAGTGAGTTCCTAAAGTGCCCAGCTGCCCATTCAGGTGCTTTGCTTGATCCAAAATGACGTCATGGAAGGCTGATTTAAGGTGCTGAATAAAATGAATAAAACTAAAAAGCCATGGTGAGGTACTCCCCCCCCCCCCCCCCCCAAGTTTTGCTTTTGAAAGAGCATTTAGAAAGTCTTAGCATTTTGAAGTGGGAGTGATGATAGGATGCGGGATGAGTGAACTCACAGTGAGAACCTGTATAACCTGTCTGATGGCCGCTCAGTAGGCCTACCGTTGTGGCAAGCTGTAAATTTGCCCGCAGAAAAGAGTCTCTTTGCTTTTTTGAGATTTCCAGCCAGGGAAGATTTTTGTTGAAGACCTACAATGTAAAGTAAGTATTTTTGGTGTATGGACTAAACAAGGTCTTTCAAGACCATACTCAAAGCATTGGTAATTTCAGTTTCTGATTAAACAGCTACTTGATGAAATAATCAACAAGTTAATTGACTGGAAAGATATGTTCTGGTTTGTGTAGTATTGATTCTACTGAGAATGAATGTGAACTTTTGTTTTTATTGAATCTTATGTGCTTAATCTTGCCCAGAACTCTTCAGGTTTATGAAAAGTCTCTTTAATTCTCAGATTTCACCTTGGCAGCAAGGGCACCCCCCAGGGAACATGAGCATTTCAATGTATGATATGTAGAAAAAGTATTTTTCTTCAAGACCTTCACTTTTACCTGAATGTGTTACACATAATCCTGACTTTTCCAAGAAAGCTTGGTGCTTGGTCCACCGAGACCCCACCAGATAACGTGCTGCTCTGTAGTGTGTGCACTTCGATAAAAAGATCTTCTTGTGCTGCAACCATGTATGATGTGTCAGCGCACAAGAAGGCCAAGCAAGCCAGCAGAGAGAGTGGTTGTTGACAAGTCAGAGGCCAGGATGTTTGAGGCTTGAGGTATCTCAAGGCTGGAGCTTATCCTACTCACGGTGTAGTTAATTAGTTTGGCTCAGTAACCCATCTACCTTACACCATTAAAGCAGGTGATTTATAATTCTTCATAGAGGCTTGTTTATTCTGCGTGTCCAACATTTTCAAATGATTGCATATAATAATAATAACAACAACAATAATAATAATCTTTTCTCACAAAGCATTCTGAGTAACAAAGAAATTAGATAAAAAGAGATCAATGCTGCCAGAGCTTTTCTTCAACATTGATATCAGCACCAAATAGTTTCGACTGCTTTCAAGTCTTAGATGAAAGTAGAAACTAATAATAAGATTTATTATTCACAGGCCTTGAAGTAGCCCATAACCAAAGTGTCTGTGGGATCAGGGTGTTTGCTGTCTGGTCACACTATTTTGATATTCATTAATAATTAAAGTTCATCCAACTGTAGCCACTTGTTACTTTTTTTTTATTGAATCCTGCATTTGAAGACTCTTGTTGTGGCGGCACCCTTTCAACACATTCCTCAAACCTTCTTGATCACTCTTGTTGCTGACGATGGTATTATTGTTCTTAGATTACCTTTCTTTATAGTCCTGATCTCATAATCACATCCATACACCATATGAATGTGATTTTATTTTCAGATTTCCAGACTGCATTTGAAGTTCAAATGGCATCATTAGGAAACTGGAGAGTCCTAAACATCAGGCATTAAATGTCAAGCAATAAAATCAGCAGCAAGCTGAGCTCCCCCACCCCCTTATGATGGTATCTGCTTCATGGCTATTTTCTTATGTAAACCTGCCAACCCCCCGCACAGAAGGAGTGACCAGTGTTTCTAGAAGCAGAACTCGCTGACTGCTCGAAAGCCCCCTACCACGTTATCGGTCTCCATTTTTAACTCTGGTGCAGTGGAATCAATAGTTTTCATATATTTGTTGTGTAAAATCAACAGTTTTCCAAAACTCATTGCTTTTGGAGTCTTCTTCTGTGGTTGCGGGTAATTGGCTGTTAAACCCTGATAAAAGCGGTTCTCTTCCGTTCCCCATTTGCTGAGCAGATTGGATAACAATCAGGTGACTTGTCTGAAACAGCAGTCGCTCAGGTTACTGTCATGACATTTCCGCTGAACTGATGGTGGATATCTTGGAGAGGGTTCCCTGGCTTATCTTGGCCCATGCCATCATGTCCAAAGGAGGAAAACACTGAGAACTTTGAACTTTGACACAGCTAAGCCGCTTGCGTTAAATATTGACATGTTTCCTCCAGATGTTAGACAGTATTTCTAATATGAAGAACTTTTCTCCCTCAGCCTCGTTATAATTATTAGCTTAAAGAAATCTTTCTTGATAGCATTTAGCATTTTGGCATATTCATCAATTCCATTCAGTGTGATTTTTCTCCCTTTTGCCTCTGCCGAACTGTCTCAGCATGACCTGTTGAAGTTGGTTAAGACCTCTGTCCTGGGCTCCAGAGGTTGATTGCATCCATTCCCAGATGTTGTCATCGATTAGTGATGGATGTTTGATGGTCGTTTGATGGATGTTGGATGGATGTTGCCTTTCCTGGACTACAAAAATGCATCTGCAAGGCATTCTCAAACACACTTTGCAAGTCTCCTTTCCCCTTTTTTATTTATTTTTATGCATGGCTGGAAAAGTTCCACGCAGAAGCGACTTGAACTTCTCCCGAGCAAGCACAGTTCAGCAGAGCTATTGTTTTGGTTTCTTCCCAGGGGGAACGAGGTCTTGTTATTACATGGTTCCCGCCCGCTCTTTCCACCTCGACGAGCATTGGATCTCATCGGATATAGCCAAAGCCTTGGAAAAAAGCACTATGCACCCTCCGCCCCTGGGCCACCTTCCTGGGCCGGCCTGGAAACCAAACGACTGTCCCGTGTTATTATGTATCCACTGGCAACCATGTTTTAGTCATTGCCCCATCTTAACTCTGAGGGTGTCCTGTTGCAGGATTGTGACTCTGCTCAGGCGATGATCAGAGGGGCAGAGAGTGCTGATGTCACATCTGTCTGTTTTTTTTCTTAACGCGTCTTTTCCCTGCAAGTCTTGGTTCATGTCGCGAGCCTCTCGGTTCTGTTTGGATTTCAGGACGGTTTCAGAAACGACTCTTCCTCTCCCTCTGTCTATCTGTTCTTTGTCTCTGTCTGTCTGTCTGTCTCTCTCTCTCTCTCTCTCTCTCTCTCTCTCTCTCTCACTCTCTCACTCAATCTCTCTCTCTCTTAGGTGGCAACTGGTGGTGATTGTGAGCGAAGTGCGACATTTCTCATTGTACCTTGGAATAATGTGCGGAATGTGTGTGGGGCATGCCGAGGAAATGTAATAAAGGTCCGCTGACGTCAGCGAAGGGGTTTGGCCCCAGGAGGGCAGGAAATGCAAACAGAGAAAACAGAGAGCTTGAAGAAGGAAAGCATTGACTTCTTATCCCGCTAAAGAGCCTGATGTTTTGCCCTGAACCCAGAAGAGTTAGGCTATATTAGGAGCCTTAATTAATATCATTCGCTTTTTTTTTTCTCTCTCTCTCTTTCCCTCTCTCCCTCTGTAAGCAATGATCAGAGTTGCCACAGAATTAATGTTTGAAAGCTAGACCTGATCTTGAAGTCATAGACATGTGGGCTATGCTTAATATTCTGTCTTAGTTTTGACATTAACTTCAGTACAGCGATTTTCTGCATTGGTGTAACTAATGGACAGTTGTTGGGTTCATAAATGGAAGAGGCTGGACAGTCCTTGTCCTGCTGTTGAGTGTCAAATGGGGTCTTCTCAGGTCAGGCTACACAAGGAAGGCAAATTCCACAACTGGGATGACCAGAACAGTTTAGTTTGAAATGTGCATAGGCTGTTCAAGTCATCTAGAGATCACGTAGGTTTCATGGCTTGTGAACATCACAGTAGAGAAGAGGACAAGACTACAACATTAGTTAAGGAAGGATGGACAAGGCATGAGTCGCAATGTGTATTTTGTCAAATTCACTTTTTTTAGACAGAAGAAAGCATATTTATAGTATCCTTTTCAAATGAGCACGAGATGCTCATGCTGAAGCATTTTAATTGTTTAGCAGCATTACCTCAGATTAGATCAGGGCTTTGTAATCCATTGTGAGCTTGTGTATGTGTGTGTGTGTGTGGTCCTCTGTCCCCGTTTCCTGCACAGGAATATGATATCAGTGACTAGCTGCCTCAATCTAGCTGAACTAAATGTGCCTTGGTCGCTTCTGCCTTCAAGACTGCCTCTGGGTGGTAACCTGATATAGCCTAGGGCCTCCTCTTCACTGCGGCCCCCAAACCCCCCAAACCCCAAAGAGTCCTTCAGTGAGGGGGTTTCAAAGAGGAGCAAGACAAATGGAAGCATTTGCTTTTTCCTGACAGTAAACATTCAGGCAAGTGCCTGCAACTTATAGTCGAATGAAACCACTTGAACAAATGGACGTATGAACGTATGGAACGTATAGATGAATGTAACCCACCATTACTGAGCCAAAGGCCGACATTTTGACAATGGACACATGTTTGCACTGGCACACCGCTAATAAGCCCATATGCAAGTTCACTTCCTTTTGTCCTCTGACACAGGCTATTCCAGCGCATACGACCTTAAGTAACCCCATATAACAGCTGACATATACCGCTGCTCTCGTCTTCGTCGGCGTTCAGGTTGCCAAACATCACTTCTTCATGTTGGTCCTTCTTGCTGTTGACATGTTAAGTTAAGTTTAGTGCCACCATGTGACTTAGTGGCAGAAGTGAAATGCAATATCATGTTTTATATATTACCGTAAGTACAGTACATATATGACGATTTTTTTTTGTTTGTTTGTTTGTTTTAATCAAAATCTATAGGTTAAATGTATATGAGGCCCTAATTTAAATGGTGGTCAGAGAGCAGTCTAAGAGATCAAGTCTAAAGGCTGGTTAAAGTTAATTGTGTTCTAAATATAATTTATGTGTTCTAACTATGCAGATGATATTTGCTATGAGACAAACATCAGTCAGCTTAGTGCCCCTATACATTACATCAGAGCCTTATGTCATTAATGTGAGTGCCATGTTTAGGCCTATTTATTGAATAAGAATGTTCATTAGAGTTTGTTGTCTTAAGTTTTAAGCACTTTTGTGTCACTTTTATCTCATCTGTTAGTGACTTGTACTGTACCTCTCCAGACTGCTCTCCCACTCCTGGTGCATTTTTTTCACCAGCACATACCTTAGGTCCACCCAAACTTTTTCACAGCAACATAATAATGGGGATCAGAGGTCTGGGTCAGAGTATAGACAGGCCTGTCACAGTAGTCTGAGTATGGGCACCTTTAATGTAGTCACTGCCATATTTAAGCTCGGCTACGAGCAGTGTAAGTGGAAAGTGGGACCTTTAGAAATTTGAATATTTTTTTTGGCTATGTTCTATTGGTCTATTCTACTCTCCTTATTTAGTGTTGTAACTTTGTACTGATTGTTGGAAGGCATTTTACTTTTTTTCCTACTCATGTAGGCCTAAGCCTTCCAGTTGGGTTGTAACCAAGTTATATCAGCTGGTTCTTCTTTGCTTAATTTAATTTAATGTGGTAACCTGGTAACCTAATATTGAATTATTTGATTTGGACATTCGCCATTGAAATCTGCTCTCAATAGTAGCAAATGCTGTCACAGCAGACAAGCTTTTCTGTTTGTCTATTTTTCTTTTTGCAAGACAGTCCTGCAAAGTTGCTTGCCAGCCTTACGGTGAGTGTTCCATGACCTCAATATAGTATGCATTCAAAACACGAAATATTTTGGTACATTCAGGCTACTTCAATTTTCAGTTGGCAAGATGACAGGCATATAGTTTCACACCCAGGGGAAGATACACTCAGCACGCCATGATAACAAAACAAAACAAAAGACAATGGCTCATTTTTTATAGTGAAAAATAACAGTGAACTCACTGGATCATGTCCAGCCTGTGATTGTGTCAGCGCTGTGACAGTCGTTAGCTCAGACACCATTAAGAACAAGAGTGCTTTGCAGTAGCCTGTTTGATATTCAGAATGTGCCTTATCAGGGGGTTGAGTTGATTAGGTGCCTGTTTGAATATATTCAAAAGCTGCTTAACTACTGCAGAGCTTCCTACTTTGACGCCCTTTGATTTCCAGTTCAGAGAACGTCGCAGGAATATCGCAATGGAGTCTCAGCCAGTTAGGTTGTGAGAGGATTCATTGAAGAGCTTCTCTGTGAGAGGTTAATTTTAACTCGTTTGATTGCAGCCTAGTTCAAGTTAGGACATCCACAAAAGTAGTCTCTGCTGCTGATGGTCATTCTACAATTTCTTTTGTCAGAAAGCATTAGTGCATGGATTTGTAGAAAATGCAGCGGCCTAAAAGTAGGTTGACTTGAGAGAGACCTGATATTTTGAGAAATAACAATAGCAGCTGCCTGGAACTGCGTCATTCCGATTTTTCTTATTTTTCGTCTGTTTAGTGACCTGTAAACCCTTGACCCACATAGTCGGGTTTTGAACATCACATACGCAGTTACTGCTGGGACAGGACCCTCTGCCCCCCCAGTGATGGGTGTCGAGTAGATCCATGACGACCGATTGTTTGTTTATGTGTGGGAATTTACACTTGACCTCTGTATGGATGCTGGCGAGTCCAATTGATTGTTGCCACCCTTAGCACGCTAGCTGTCTGCTCAGTCTTCGTGGCAGTCATCTCTAACCACTTGAGCTGAATATATCCTTCACCTTCAACTGATGCATCAGTTGTACAAGTGGAACACACTTTATGACTTTGTGACTTTAGCATGACTGCCATTGATTGATGGTGTGGTTTTGCATTGAGCTCTGGGTGTGGAACCTGAGTTGTACAAAGGTCTCAGTAGATGCAAAGGAAATATCAAACTTTAAAATCAAGTCAAGTGGATTTTATTGTCATTTCAGCTATATACACTGTATATAGTGAGATGAAACAACATTTTACCATGTATTCAAGTGCTGCTACATTTAAGTAATCTAGAATGACATTTAGGACAGGCTACATTTAGTGCACACGTATTATAGATATACATGAATAACATATTTCAGTCCATCAGTCATGTATGTTATGCTTGTTTAGTCACAGGGTTTGAGGATATGTCATAGGGTTTAGTTATGTAATGAAAACATTTAGCCTAAGCCCATTTGAGGTCCTCGTGGTTCTTAGGCAGGCTAAAGCATGTCATATCTCAAAAAATAGGTTTTAATTAAAGTTAGAACTACTGCCGGCTTTTTCCTTCCTTTTTATAATCCGTAGTACCCCTGCTGGGTCAATTAAAATGGCAAACAATGAGGACTTTGTTAATATCTTGGCATACATTGGGTCTGGGTGAGTGACGAAAGTTGATCAAACCTCGAGAACAGAAACCTTCCATACTGTACTGCAGGAGATGAAGCCCCCAGCCATTATGGAATGTGCTCATAAAAATGTCACATCATGAACATACGCCTGCTGAAGGCTGAGGCAAATTTATGTCTGAGTGTGTGAGGAGTGTAAGGAGACAAAGAAGACAGATTGTAAGAGAGTCTGAGTGTGTGAGGAGTGTAAGGAGACAAAGAAGACAGATTGTAAGAGAGTCTGAGTGTGTGAGGAGTGTAAGGAGACAAAGAAGACAGATTGTAAGAGAGTCTGAGTGTGTGAGGAGTGTAAGGAGACAAAGAAGACAGATTGTAAGAGAGTCTGAGTGTGTGAGGAGTGTAAGGAGACAAAGAAGACAGATTGTAAGAGAGTCTGAGTGTGTGAGGAGTGTAAGGAGACAAAGAAGACAGATTGTAAGAGAGTCTGAGTGTGTGAGGAGTGTAAGGAGACAAAGAAGACAGATTGTAAGAGAGTGAGCATGAGGGAGACAAAGGGAGAAAAGACAGATACGCACATTTGCTAATTAATGGTTATTATGGCCTTCCAAAGCTACACATTTACTACTCTTACCTTTCTAATGTCACCAAAGAAGATGATTATGGTGTGTTAAACGTGTATTAAAGGTGTTTTTGATTAATAACACCCAGATGGAAACTAGGCATCATCTCAAAGAAGTCTGGACTTCACACTATTATGTGAGTTTGGTGCTGCGAGGGGAAATCAAATCTTTCCCTTTTGTTTTCTGCTATTAGAACAGCTTGAATAGATCATGTTCATATTGAATTCTATAGATCATATTCATATTGAATTCTATAGATCATGTTCATATTGAATTCTATAGATCATATTCATATTGAATTCTATAGATCATGTTCATATTGAATTCTATAGGTCATGTTCATATTGAATTCTATAGATCATATTCATATTGAATTCTATAGGTCATGTTCATATTGAATTCTATTGATCATGTTCATATTGAATTCTATAGGTCATGTTCATATTGAATTCTATAGGTCATGTTCATGTTGAATTCTACAGAACATGTTCATGTTGAATTCTATAAGTCATGTTCTTGTTGAATTCTATAGGTCATGTTCATGTTGAATTCTATGATGTTGACGATGTGTTCAAGAACACTACACCAACAAAGCACTAGGGAAAATCAGTCTTCGAAAGGTCTCTCTCGCTTTAGCCAATGGAGAAGCATTTCGGTTTTGGTTTGCACCTTACTTTTGTTTGTCTCACTGCATTTCACATCACATCACATACTGTGATGCTAAGCTACTAGCTAGCTCAAGCAGGCTAGCATCTACCTCTCTTTATGTTTTAGCCTAGCATCTCTCTCTCTCTCTCTCTCTCTCTCCCTGTGGCCACACCAGAGCCATCTGGGGCACTGGCATTCAGAGAGAGCTTTTCAAAGGAATCTCTCTGTGACTTGTCGTAAGTGTCAGGGAGTTTAGTGTCGGTTGCACAGTGATTCATACACTCCGAGGTGCTGTGTGTGGCTCGCTGGGCACTGGGCTTAAAAGTCAAGGGAGATTTACCAAGGTGTTCCAGGGCCAACTAGAGTCAGGTGCTCAGGTGATGGAATGTGTGGCAGGATTGTAATGACCCACTCTTGATGACAATGACTTGGCTCAAGAGAGCAGTGAGGAGGTAGAGAAATAGAGAAATATTAATTAATGGAGAAGGAGAGGGAGAGAGAGAGAGAGAGAGAGGGCAAGAGAAGAAAGAAAGAAAAAAAGGAATGATGCAACAACGGATATACAGAGAGAAGAATGAAGTGAGAGTGACGTAGAGATAGAGACAGACTGAAACAGGGGGAGAGAGGTGAGCAAGAAGCACAGAGAGTGGTAGAGAGAAAGGGAAGGAAGGATGAGAGAGAGAGAAAGAGAGAAAGAGAGAAAGTGACAGAGGCAGCGAGTGCATCGGGTTCACCCTCCCTCCATCAGCTTATTTCCCCGTGGCCTGATAAATAAGTGATGAAGCGCCGGCATAGAACAGCGCCTGAAAGAAAAACGAACAGCTGGGGTGCTGGGCCTGAGACGGGCCCCTGGGATGTGTGCAGCCGACGCTGACGCCCACCCCTGCCAAGCGGAAACCTCCACCGATACCCCCACCACACACACACACACACACACACACACACACACACACACACACACACTGCTGCCTGCGGGTAATGCCTGCTGCTGTGAGGGTAGCACCACCAGCAGGTCAGGGTGGGCAGATGGATGCCACAGTGGCGAGGACAGATCAGACAGCGGCGATGCTGAAAACTGTGAGCTGCCAGGGCCTCTTGCCCATTAGCTCACATTTGTAGCTGTCGAGGGGGATTGGACTGCTGGCTGCAGGCTGCTTTGAGGCACCCAACACTAATCTAGCCCTTCCTCTCTCCTCTCCTCCCCTCCCCTCTCCTCTCCTCTCCTCTCTTCTCCGCTCCGCTCCTCTCCTCCTCTCCCCTCTCCTCTGTTTTTTTTCTGTCCCAGGGAGCGGAGCCACGGCCGTGGTCCAGGCGGCCTACTGTGTGCCCAGGAAAGAGAAGGTGGCCATCAAACGCATCAACCTGGAAAAATGCCAGACCAGCATGGACGAGCTCCTGGTACAGAATTTCATTTCAATTAAATTGACTCGTATCTCACGTAACTGTGTCACCACAACATTATAGTCTTCAGAAACCTTTCCAGTGCATTAAGAGTGTTGTTGTGTGTTGTTCTAAATGATAGTTGACCACTAGAAATACTAGAAAACTGTTGAACTGTTGTACAATGCAGAACATGGTTGCATGAACTGTGAAGGAATTTGGTGTGGAGTCATTTGTTATAAGACATCTGTTATACCTTTATAATGACTGATTGGCTATATTACATATGAATACCATTTGTAATAAATGTTTTGCTTTTTTGTATGATTGAATAGTCTGTTACATAGTGATGTGCAACGCAGAATAGACTTTAAACAAGAAAGAGGGCTGAGTTTTTTTGCGTTGTTTTGTGTTTTGTTTTGTTTTGTTTTGTGATTTTATTTTCCATAGTCATAGTGTGTTGTCAGTGTTGTCATCTACCATCATGCAAAGTAATGTGCAATCAAAAGGAGCGTAGGTTCCCCTAAGGACAGCCTCTTTGGGAATCGCTTGTCTCGCTTTGGCCCAGTCAGTTGTAGCACTTCAACACTGGAGTGGTTCTTATGTCAAGCAAGGAGGTCATGCCAGGAAAGTCTCGCTAAATCCCTTGAAGAGCGCTCTGGTGCATGCCGTCTTTAATCACTTACCGTAGTCAGGTTTATGTCATAGTTTCCTGTGTATTCTCGTTGATACACTATTATTTTCTAAGATAACAAGCTGTGTAAACAGTTTTTGAAATGTGTGTCTTAAATTTCTTTTTATTTTTTAAACGAAGCATTTGATGAAGTCGCTCCAAGTGATGTGCATGGATATTCCTGCATTATAAGTGATAAATGACATCCTTGAAGCAATCTGTCATGTTCGTTAAGTTAATCTGCACTGTGTAAACTTAAAAAATGGAAAGCTTCGAAAGGTCGCCCGCCCTTTGAAAGTGTAACCTTGTGGTGTCAGCAGTGGGTATGCTTTAATGTCAGCTGCTTCTTTGATCCCTCGTGACCAGTGGGCTCCATGAGATGAGGGTGCAGTGTTGGAGGGGGGGGCGGGTGTAGTTGTGGGTTGGGTTGGGTTGGGTTGTCGGAGGCCTCAGAGAGAGGAGTGGGGCCATTAGCTCGTAATGGTGATTTACTGTTGTGGAGCTACAGTGGCAGCAGGGGTGTGTGATGCTGGGGGAGGCAGAGTTCTGCTGGGGGCCTCGTCATTCACAGAGGAGGAGAAAAAGGACAAGAAGAAGCATCTCCATGCTAATATTAGCAGCAGCAGCAGCAGCAGCAGCCCTGCTGGCTGGGTTATGGAGACCAGTGCTGAGCCATGTGTGTTACTCTTGCCTGTGAATGGGGTCTTTCTCTCGCTTGCTTGTTCACTCGCGCTCTCTCTCTCTCCCCCTCCCTCCTTCCCTCTTGAGCGAACAAAATCAAAGCCCCCTCAAGATGAATTGGGTGAATGTTGGGGCTAGGATTCTTGGAAAGAGTGCTTGTGTGTGTCACATGGAAAAAAACAGAGAGGTCAGATTTCCTCTCTTGACTTTGGACCCCTGTGCCTTCCCACCAACACCCCTCCACCCCCCCTGTCGAGTACCTACTTAAATCTCAAGGAAGCATTAAATTAATCCCAGATTGCCTCTGTAGCCTGTACCCCACATTCTTTAGATTAGGTCTAGGCTGCACATTCTAGCTCAGTGCTGAAGCTAACCTCAGCTCCTCTACTTCGTTTTCCTAGAAAGAAGTTGGATTTGGTATGCTGATAGGGTGGGGCAGGGGCGGGGCTGTTTACCCTATTGTGGCATGCTTGCCCTAGATTTCCTTGGCATACTGATCATGGTGATGCAGATAGAACTGCTGGTGATGGTAGCATTACTAAATTTATACCACTGTTCATTTGACGTGGAAGGGCCTAGAGTATCATGGGGAGTGCATCTGTTGTGATGGTCCCCATGGGAAGAGAAGGTGCGAATGAGAGTGTATGCTCTCTCTTTCTCTCTCTCCCTCTCCCTCCCATTCCCCACTCTCTCTCTCTCTCTCTCCCTCTCTCTCTCTCACCCATTCCCCCCTTTCTCCCTCTCACTCCCCCCCTCTCTCTCTCCCTCTCTTTCTCTCTCTCTCCTCCTCTTTCTCTCTCTCTTTTTTTCTCTCTCTCTCTCCTTCTCCGTCCTCGTGCGCGGTATGGCTCGGCCTTTCACTGATGTAATGGGGCTTGCATAGAGGTCCCACTGTGTGTGCCAGCATGAGGCTGGCATGACGGTATTGTGACGGGACGGGACGTGCATTTCTCGTCTCTTGGACGTTCTGCACCACATGGGGAGCTGAGCTGAAGATCTTAGTCTACATGAGTGGAGGTGGTGGTGAATTTGGTGGTGGAGGGGGGGGGGGACATGAGAAATGTATTTAAATGTTGGGCATAGATTCATCTTTGGGCATTGCCGATAACTATAAACGTGCTAGTGTGTGTGTGTGTGTGTGTGTGTTGCTTTATTGTTTTAGTGACCAGGAAGCAGGCCATTGTGTTAAGGCCTTATTCAGACCTAATTGTTTGTTGAAGTTCTTGCAACAGTGGAAGCCGACAAAGTGAATAAACTAGACAGTCAGGTCTGAGTTGGGCAATGAGATGAGAGATCTGAATACAGTATATGTGTGTGTGTGTGTGTCTGAGGGCACAAGACACAATGAATCCTTTTGCTTATCTGCCTACCATTCATTTCCTATCTGGGGTTTTGCACAGGGATTGAAGATGAAAGATTAATATCCTCCTTTATTCACCCTGCTGTAAATGAAGTCGGTTCAGTCGGCCACTCGGCTACCTCTTCTGAGCGGCGAGCTGTAGGCTGTTGCTCTGATCTACCAGCAGGTCTCAAGAGGATGGTGTGTGTGTTTGTGTGTGTGTGTGTGTGTGTGTGTTTGGTGGGGGGAAGGGTGGGGGGGATTATTGGGCGGTGGCACAAACTCAATTGTCAGGGTGCTATGCATGACTGACTCAGCTAAACTTCTCTCCTCATCCTCTCTTTCTCTTTCTCTCTCTCTCTCTTTCTCTCTCTCTCTCCCCCTCCTTTCATGGCATCCCTCACGATGAGAAGTGCCTTTGATCTGATCAAGTGGCAGGCTAATGAAACGTGAGCATGTGCCTTTGTTTTCCCTTCGACCACCCGCACGGCAAGAGGCAAGTTACGGGGGGCGTAGAGCGGGCTGGTGGTGGGGGATGTGGTAGGTGGGTGGGTGTGGGTGTGTTTGTGTGTGGACAGATGAGAGGTTGGCCAGGCGTCGGTAGGCGGCAGCTGCCTCGGATGCCTGTCTTTCAGCATGAGATCATCCCCAGTGGGCCCAGCTGCCCACTGAGCGGGCACAATGAGTGCCCGAGCGTGTCTGTCTGCTCTGTCCGGACGCCTCTACTTCAAGGGAAAAGCACGCGGTGCGGTTGTCCTGTGGCAGCTAACATCACAGCTCCCCTGCCTTACAAACTGTTGCATGCAGTTGCTGATGTCAATTAGCCATGACTTGTAATGGATGATGATTGTGTCGGTGTTTGTTAAAGCTGATGTTCAGCATTTTGTATGCTGATGTTGAAGTTCAGAACTTTATTTTATCTTCAATCATAAAGATATTTGTAATCCTCATTCAGGCCTTAGATTTAAAGTTTAGATTTATCACTTTCTTCTTACTGTAGAACTTCTGAATAAGCTCATTCTTGCTGATGTTTTGAGTTAGAGTAGCCCCTGCGTCAACCATGAACATGAGTATTTCCTTCATCGACGCACGACTTCCTCTGGGAAGTTAAACTCTAACCCACATTTGTCCACACCAGCCAAAGCTTGTTTAAGAGATATCTTCTTTAGGGTGAAAAAAGGATCTGGTGATGCCACATTATTGCCCTCAGGTCAAGGATGAGCACACCTGGTTTCATGCTAAAACGCCATTGATATCCTCCGTCATGCACCTTATCAGTGTGGTATTAGGTGTGGCCTTAACAAGAATCAGCCGCCATGACCAGCCTCTTTTTTTTAATGCAAACTTTTCTCTTTTTCCCATGCTTTGCGACACACATGGTTTTTAAAGTGAGCAGTTAGCCTAAATGGAAGTTAGAGTGTTCTTGTAGCATGGCAGAGGTGGTATCATTTGGCATGGGTCTCTTTGTGTTGAAGAAGAGCCGGGCTGAGACTGGTGAAGAAATTCCTCAGTGCCTGATGCTCTGTTGCTGTTGCTGCTGCTGCCGGCAGAGCCCTGTGCTGCATTTATCAAACAAAGGGATGGAAGTGGTTCCTGGTATGTGGCCGTGTAATTGAGTGGCTGGCCAGATTGGGTTTCCATAACCCACATCCACCTGGTAATCACGCCTGGAGGAAATATGCATAGTTGAAATGCGCCACATTTTTTGCATAACAGTGTTCTGTCGTCAGAGATTAGAAGGAATGGACTTAACGCCAGCAGAGCAGACTAGAGCAGAGCAAAGTCAGGCTAGCGAGCGCCACCATAACGTTTGACCTTTGCTTCGAGTTGGATGTGTTAGTAAATGAAAATGTACATACGTAAGAGGATGCGGCGTGCTAAATGTCATGGTATAACTGGCAACAGTGTGCTGGAACGTAAACAGACACCGTGGCCCATGCGTTCAGGTCATGAGGGCTGGGATGGCACGGCACAACATCGTGATGGTGGCTCTGTTTCTCGTTGCCTCCGGCTCGTTCCCAGTGTGTCTTGCAAACTGATTAGCAGTGCTGTAGTTGTGACTGCAGTCATAGATGGTAACCGCAATATGATTCATGACTTGTTCTTCCAGTTGCTTTTTAAAAAAAAAAAAAAAAAAAAAAAAATCATGTTTCAGTGGAACTTTACCAAACATTCTAACTAAATGTTTTCTGTCACTTATAAGCCTGTTTTTGCATTACCCATCGGGAGATTTTTTTTTTCCACATAATCAAAGGCCAAACCCATCCATCATGAGTCAGTAGTCATATTCACACTGTTACTCACTGTATGTTCTATCTTTTCTCATTACTTCAACAAAAGAGGTTGTCATTGGTGGGTGTCTTTGTTTTTCTCTTGGTTCATGAGGAAACTTCACAAAACAGCAACAACAACAACAAAAAAAATACCAGCCCAGTGTAAGCTGCACCTAGGAAGAACCCATTAAATTTTGAAGAAGATCTGACTCATGAAGTGACTCCAGTGCCTTTAGTTTCACTTTCACCACCCTTGCAGCATAAAGCGTTTGGCTTTTGCTGAGGGATTCCCCAGTCTCTCTACTTTAGATCTGCTATTGACGTTTATGGGTGTGGGCTGTGCTTTAGGAGTAGGTTAGTTCCTGATTTTTATCTCAGTGAAGTAAGCTGCTTGGGGCTCGGGAGCATGTCTTACAGAAGACTAATAGGAAAACTCCCCTATCATTGGCAGAAAACAGGTCATTTCATCCTGATTTGTTTCCTCTGGTAGTTTCCATAGACAAGAATGAATAGGTCACCACTTTTGCAATCTCAGTATCTGGGACATCTGTAGCCCTGGTGCATGTTTATCGAGACAAAACTTTAGAGGCTGAGAAAGAAAGAAAGAAAGAAAGAAAGAAAGAAAGAAAGAAAGAAAAGAAAAAACAAACAAATTCAGCACTTGGAAACCCCTATTGTGTATTTTTGTGTCAGGGGACCTTGGTAAGTAACGACAGGGAAGTATCGCATTGAAAAGGAGCCAGTGTCACTCGGCCCACAAAGCACATGCTGCCGTAGTGGCTGAGGGAGGATCTTGGAAGAGAGCGGTTCCACTGTCTGCAGACCTCGTCTCAGATAGGCTTACAGACGCACAATGGCTGAACAAAAGCCCTCAGTGTCGTACATATTGTAGCATGGCAGTGGGAGAGTGCCGTGGCAAATGGTTCATGACCTACAAGTCGCGTCCCTCTGGCATCACTCTCCAGTACATATGCGTGCGCGCACACACACACACACACACACACACACGCACACACACACACACGTCCTTTAAACTTCCTGTGTCCTGTCCTGTTCTGTCCTGTGGCTATTCGCTGCCAACATGTGAGTGAGTGAGTGTGTGTGTGTGTGTGTGTGTGTGTGTGTGTGAGGCACTCGCCCACTTCCACCACCGCCTCTCAGGAGACAGGAGCACTGCCGCTGCTGAGCCTGTTGAACGTTTGAACTGCCAGCCCCAGAGCCCCGTAGCCGCAGGGCCTGTGTCATTGTTATTGTTCCCTCCCTTCGCCTGTAAAGGCTGGGAGGAACTGGGGCTGGGGGGGCGTTATGTTGGCTGTGTGGAGACAGACAAGCCAGCAGACGGGAAGTGATTGAATTGTTTGATAATTAAATCCAGCATTGGTGGTGGTAAGAGGAGTGAGTGTGTGTGTGTGTGTGTGTGTGTGTGTGTGTGTGCGTATAGAGTGTGTTTTGGGAGGTTGGATCCTTTGCTGCAAAGCGGGAGGGATTTTTACACACCCATAATTTTTGTGTTTCATTGAAAAGTGTTTTTTCTTTTTTTCCCCTCTTCCCCAAAATACCCCTGCTACATCAGCTAGGAAGTTCATGCAAGGACTCTCCCCAGGATAGATCAGTCATGCTGTTCAGTGGATGATTTTCAGGGGTACCGTGTTTGAAATTAGTGGCACAGCTGCCCAAAAACAACCCAGCTAGCCGTTGGCCTGCTTTTGTGCAAAGTGACAACTGTGTGTGTGTGAGAGAAGACGCCGCTAGCATAATGTGTGTGCCATGTCTCTCTGTGCACAGCAACAAGGGCACTTGGAAATATCAGTTATAGGAAGAGAAAGAAATGTGTGTTTTCTGAATGGGGGATTGGTCACAGAGCTGAATAGGCAAACAGGCCTGCTTTGCTGAGCAGACACGCTCATTAGGTCACCTTTACACAAACACACACACACACACACAGAGACACACACACACACCCTTTAAAGACAAGGCATAGTGGGAAAAGAATAGGATTCTAGATGACTGACTCAGTTCCCATAATGCAAAGGAGTCCATCTTCATTCAGCGGCTCCCTTCCTTACACATGGGTGAAGCATCATGACAGATCCACAGCAGGGGGGTAGGAGGTGGGGGGGTGGGGGGGATTTAATCTCTTCCTGGAAACCTTCAGCTCAAGTCCACACTTGAATCCACCATTGGGTGCGGTGAGAAAAAAGTGAGTTTAAATCTTACTCATTTACGTAGACAGATGATTCAGAGTGAGGCACCTGTTGTTGTTTCGTTCCCGTGACCCATTGGAGCATTTTTCATTCATTCACTGCAGACTAGTGAAACGCAGGAAATTAGGAAATTATCCACCATAATTCACAGGCTTTTTAGCCTTCCACATAACACAGCAGGGATGACTAAGTGAGTGAGAGTTTGTGTGTGTGTGTGTGTGTGTGTGTGTTTGTTTGTTTGTTGTTATTGCTGTTGTTGTCATTGTAATACCACTGGAGAATTAGCATTTGGATCACATGACATGACTCCATCGCTGAGGCTAATACATCTCTGTCTGTCTCTGGTAGGCTGGCGGGGTGAATCTTTGACGGCACGGTCCATCGCCACTCGCTCAGCAGCAATGAGTCAGTGGAGACGGCACTGCTTGCAATGCAAAGTGTGCGTGTCACGATAATGGGAGGACAGTATTAAATTAACCTCACTCACTCAGCCACTCTTTACTCAGTCGATAGATTGATCGTTTTAGGGCAGATGTTCGGAGTCTTTCTCATGACGAGGGGCTTCAGAACTGGACCTCACGGCTTCGTGCCCCTGTTTTGATCCTCCTGTGCAGAGGGTTATGTAAAAGCTGACTTGACCTAAAATTAGAATCACATGAGTCGTTACAGACACATGAGCCACCTCTCATGGACTCCTTCTGTCTTTTATCTCACATGAACTCTTATCTACAAGCAGAAATAAAATAAGCAGAGGTGTTTGTCTGTGTTTGTGTCTGTGTGTGTATATGTGTGTGTGTGTGTGTGTGTGTGTGTGTGTGTGTGAGGGGAGTCACTGGAGGACTCCATCTGCTAAGTGAGTGTGTGGAGGGCGCTGGGAGTGATGGATTGGCCCGCACCAGTGGAATTACCTCAGCATCAGCGGCAGCAGCAGTTCTCACAAGCTGCTGGAGGCTGACACACCACCTCAGAGCTGTTAGATGCCTAAAGAGAGTGTGTGTGTGTGTGTGTGTGTGTGTGTGTCTGTGTGTGTGTGTGGGTGTGGGGTGAGGTGGTTGTGGGGGCCAGAGCACGCTTGCCATTTTCTATCGTTGTTATGGCTAAAAAATCAATCTTGAGAGAGCCCCCCCCCTCCTCCTCCTCCCTCTTGGTAAACCATGACGTCAGACGTCTCCTCCTGCAGTCGAGTTTGGTTTAACTGGAATTGTGTTGAAATTACAGTCGGAAGGGGGGAACGAATGCTCATGGCAGGCACTGGTAGTTGTTTGTTTTTCAGCACTGGCCTACCTCCCGCTGAGAGACAGATGTGGGCAGAAACCTCTCCGTTACGAGGGAGGAAGAAAAAAAGCGAGTGAGTGAGAAGGAAAGAGGGGGAAAAAAGCGAGAGTGGGGAAAAGAGGGAAAAGAAGTGTGCTCTCCGGCCACCTGTGGAGTGGAAGTACCTTTTAATCCCACGTTATCTCGGCCGGTGGCTGACCAAGGCCGTGGCATGCTGTTGTTTTCAGCAGCTCTGAGTGCAAACTCATTTAGCAGCTAATTCCAATCCGCAGGACATCAGGGAGTAGTCGCCCGCACATGCGGAGAGGACGGCTTCAGTTAATCAGTTCCACTATATGACCTAATGAAAGGCAGTGGCCCTGTTTGCCCCCGAGGGGCAACAATTTTCTACCTCAGTTCCTATCATTAGAGCGAAAAATTTCATTGAGAGATAGTGGCTGGGCAGTCCTGCATTTTTCTACGTTATGATTGGTTAACAAATCCATTTGTGCTCCATCTGGCCATACATTCGGTGACTGATGGCGCAGTGTGTTTAGATGGCTTTGTGCGATTGCTGTACCAGAGGCCTGCTTTATCTCCAGTTAGTGTGGGACATAGGTGGAAATTAGGTTGCAATTCGGTTAGACATTGGCTATAGCCTATAGGACATATGGGATTAAGTCGTTATTCTTGTGTTGTTTTTCCCAGCGCAAGGAAATTTAATTAGTGAACTCATTATGCAGCCCATACAGTGTTTTTTTTTTTTTGTGCGTGTGCGTGTGTGTGTGTGTGTGTGTGTGTGAGTGTTGATTGCAATGATGAGAGGAGGCAGCAACAGACACAACATAAAATTAAAACAGTGTTAGGAGTAACAGGAGGAGGAGATACAAGAGTGGGAAATGGTCTGTCAAATAGATGGGCCCTGGCTCCTGTCGGCGGGTGGTGTGGCAGGTTTGAGGAAATGTTGATGGCTTGTGTCTCACTCACACTCTCTCTCTCCCTCTCTCTCTCTCTCTCTCTCCCTCCCCCTCCCCCTCTCTCCCTCTCGTCTTCTATCCACAGAAAGAGATCCAGGCCATGAGTCAGTGCCACCATCCCAATATCGTCTCCTATTACACCTCATTTGTGGTGAAGGATGAGCTTTGGCTGGTCATGAAACTCCTCAGTGGTGGTGAGCATCTCTTCTCTTCTCTCTCTCTCTCTCTCTCTCTCTCTCTCTCCCTCTCTCCCTCTCTCTCTAGCACTCCATTTCTATTTACTCCTTTACACTTTCTTTCTTTCTTTCTTTCTTTCTTTCTTTCTTTCTGTATCTTTTGTCTTTCCCAAAATCAGCCATATCTTGTCACCTTTGTTCCTGAATCTTGTATCTGTTTTTGTCTGGCATCACTCCAGCATCCGTCCTTCTTAAAGACACTGCGCGAACCCTCTCTCGTCCTTATCAGAGGGAAACGTTCTCTAAAATAGTTAAGCCTTGCATATGAGATCAGTCTGCACTGCTGAGGGAGCCTATTTTTTTTTTCCCTGCCCCACTTTGTGTGGGACTGTTGCGGTGGCATACAGGAATGGAGAAAATAAATAGCTTGGCTTGAAAGGCCCATCACTGGCGCTTGATGGATTGGAGGCCGCTCGGCGAGATAAAGGAAAAAAAAAAAACCTGTATATTTTCATTCTCTCGCTCACAGAGAGACATTTCACCTACTTGGACAGGAGTTTGCTTGAGTTTGAAAATGTGTAAAAAGACGAAGAAAATGCAGTGAAATAAGGCCAGTGCTGAACACAAAGGACACAGTGAACTGCACTTAGTGTCATGTGCACCTGGGTGAAATGGTGGTTGAGGCTGTTTTCTTTTTTTTTTTTGTTTGTTTTTTACAGCACACCCACATGCTCTCGCAAATATTCTGAGTGGATCATAACCCTCCCCTACCTATCGAGCACCTGCAAATGACCTCTCGTCGTCCATAAACACATTTGTGTGAAGTACACATTTTTACGAGTGTCTCAATTAACATTTAGACCACATTTATCCACAGTTATGTTGGAACCCTGATTTTCATTACATCATATTTTCAGATACGAAGTGTTTCTCCAGGTACATAATGTTTCAGGAGAACTCTCATTTCTACATGTCTCATGGATGCTACTGAGTGTGTCTGATATTGTTTTCCCTTGCTCATAAGATGAAAGATTAAATTTATTTCGTTTTTTTTTTTGTCGTTGAGGTGTCCAAAAGTTGAAAAATCGGTAGTTACTCTCAGACAGTACGTAACAGTGCATCTATTTGAAGCATGTTCCTCAAAGCAGTCTTGGCACATTTGTGTGTGTCTGTGTGTGTGTCTGTGTGTGTGTCTGTGTGTGTGTTTGTGTGTGTGTGTGTGTGTGTGTGTGTGTGTGTGTGTGTGTGTGTGTCAAACCCAGTGAGTGAGTGCTGTGTCTGGGACTCCCCCATAGCATCTAATAACAGAGTGGAAATAATAACAGCCCCCAGAGGCTCCAACAAGGACGGCTCTCGCGCCGTCACTTAGAGGGCCTGGCAGGAAGCACACGTCACCGAGTGGACAGGTGTCTGCAGGGCACAGTGGGGCAAGAGAAAGGAAGCTAGGCACTGCCTTTTGACAGGGTTATTTTCATTGGATCTTTTTTTTTTTTTACCTTTTTTCTCTGGCTTTTTTTTGGTGTGCCGCACCTGAAACCGGCAATTTTCAATGAGAGAGAAGAGAGAGTTCTAGAAGCTTCCAAGGGAGGCCTTGATGATGATGGCTCTCGCTCAGAGCCACTTCTGTCTTCGACTGGTGCGGGCGACGGGATGCCAGTGTGTTCTGTGATTACCCACTGCTACCCAGCACCAGCTTCATTTGTCGTGTTGACAGGATAAAGCTAAGCTGTCGTGGTAATAGCCATTAATTTAACAACCCCCCTGTCCTGCTTGGGTTGCTGTTGCCTCTACTATTTTCTGCAGTGATGGGTTTCTTTCTTATGCTCTCTCTCTCTCTCTCTCTCTCTGTATCTCTCTATCTCTCTATCTCTATCTGTCTTTCTCTCTCTCTCTCTCTCCCCCTTTCTCTCTTTCTTTCTCCTTCTTTCACGCACACACACACACACACTCTGTCTCTCTTGCTGTGAAGGGGAGCCCAGCTGGCACGCCAGGCCCTCCCAGATACCCAGATACACTGTAAAATGCCGACATCGTGGAACCACCCACACAGCTGGATCCTGGCATTGTGCCCGCCACAGAGCAGCCGTAGAACCTGTGGGCACCGGTTTCCATGACAGCGTCTCATCCCATCCATCCCTCTTTCCCTCTCCCTCTCCGTCTTATCCCATTACCGTGGAGAGTGGGGGGTGGGGGGGCTGTAGGGGAGGGGGGTGGTTGTTGTCTATCCATCCGCTGTTACGGCGCGTGGAAATAAAATGATGTTCATTTAGCCGAGGGGCTCAGTGAGATGGAGACCGAATGAGTTGGTGGTTTTATTGTCCATTAGCCCCTGTGTATACACACACACACACACACACACACACACACACACACACACACAGAGCACTCAGACCAACCCACTGGCAGCCTCTGCCTCCAGGCATCAAGTTGCCAGGGCACTTTGGGTACCAGTGGGTACCAGTGATTAAGTTTTTTTCATTTCTATTTGTTTATTTATTTATTTATTTATTTTAAAGTCATGTGAAAAAATAATTAAAAAAAAGAAAGGAGAGGTAATATGCCCGAGGGGAGCTCTATAGGTATGGTGCCGATTATAGAGCAATCTGTAGGCTTTGCAAGCCCTCTTACTAGATCCATGCCCATTCATTCTCATTACCTTCCCTTTTCTGACAGCAATTTGGATAATAAGTCAGGTATTCTGACAGCAGGCACATAGACCACTAACAGTAGGAATGTGGGATGCAGGCCCTTGTCAGGATTTAATAACTTGCTCAGCAACACAGTCTAATTCAGAACAGAGGTAAGGGCATGAGAACAGCCTGACAGTGTGTGATTAAAAAACAAAAAAAAAGAAAAGAAAAACACTAAATAGATGCATTTAATGGAGTCAGCAGTGTTAACACCTGATCTTTAAAAAGAAAATACGGGCCACGTATTTGCAAGCTAAGGGTTGCTCAAAAAGCTATTACCTGTCCAAAATTCCACGGTCGAGAACGTTCTTCCCAAGGCTGCGTATAGGCCAGTTATATTTACCTGTCGCAAGTGCATCAGCACAAACATGGGCAAACTCGAACACACCCACACAGAAAACCACCCACACATATACAAGCACGCAAGAAACTACTGAGAAACCAGGTTATCCATTAACTTGTGCATTGGCACAAACACACGCCCCCGCACTTTCCCACCAAGTGCAAACACATATGTACACACTCAGAAACCTATATGCTTCTGCTATAGATGAAGCTCACATGTGCAGGGGTCCACACAATACACACTCTTGTATCTCACACACACACACACACACAAACACACCTCCGCACAGTTAACCTAACCCCAGTGCAAAGGTGTAGCCTATATCCCTGAGAAAAGCACACAGATCAATAGGCTAATTAGCGTGAAGCACCAAAGGTCCTCTCCAATCTTGGGTTCACTTGGAGGAGCACGCTCTTCACACACCGGGTCTCTTTCAACCTCCCCACCCCCACAAAAGCTCCACACACCTTGGGTTCTGTAGGCTTTGGTTGGCAGGCATCCAGGGTGCAGGGTGTCATCTGACTCCAAGCACAGCCAGATTCGGATGAGGGATGCCTGTGGGGTGAGTGGGTGGGTCGGGTGGCTTGGGGGGGGTGGCCTGGTCAGGATCACCAGGGAGGAGGTAGGTGGAGGGGGCCTAAGTTTGCTTAGAGGCCGTCCGGCCGGTCTGTTAACTGTTGAGCTCAGCACCAGAAAGACATGCACATGCACACGCACATGCACACACCCTCTCACATTCAGTCATGCCCACACACACACATACACACACACAGATGCATTTTTGTTCTTGCTCACACATGAGCGTCAGACTCTGTATCTGTATCTGTCTGTCTCTCAACACACATAGTTTGTACATGCATGCATGCACATAGATATGCATGCACACACATAAACGCACATTGCATCATTTGTATATAACACAATCACAGACACACACACACATACTTGTAGGTTCTTCAAACTCATCACACATTCTTTCTCTCGCACGTCCTCGCACATACACAGATGTGCATTGACACAAATTGACACATAAATTCACACTCTCTCTCTTAAACACACACATAAGCGCATACCAGATGAGCCTGTTCTGCTTGCACGCTCACACACACACCACACACACACACACACACAGACGGTCATGTTTTGCTGAACCATCGCCAAGGTAACCATGACATAAAGTTTGCGGAGAGGAGCAGCCTCTAAGCATCATAAGGTGGAGTGGAACACGAAGAGAAGGGAAGGGAAGCCAAAGAGACTGAGTCATTCCTTAGCAAGCTGTGGAATGCGTCTCTGTAGATTAATCTGGCAGCCTTGCTCTGCCTGCCCCCCAAACACACACACACACACACACACACACACACACACACTCACACACACAGACCCCTATACGCACCACAATCAGTTTGCGGGCCACTAGAACATTGTCTCACTTGAGGAATTCACCACACACACACACTCACACACACACACATACATACACACACAAGCCCCCCATTTGCACCACCATGAGTTTGTGGACCACTAGAAAGTTGTCACACTTGAGGAATTC
>PYXC01001844.1:3187500-3195000 GCA_015244755.2 Tenualosa ilisha | reverse complement strand
TGGGAAGAAAACAAGATCAACAGTTTCTCTCTTTCTTTCTCTCTCTCTCTCTCTCTTTCTCTCTCGCTCTCTGACTCTGCCTCTCTCTGCCTGTCTTTCTCTGGCTAATTTAAAGATTAGTGCTAATTTTCCTACCACTGTGGGTCTTTATCAGCCTCAGGGCAATCTAATTTGCCTGTATATGTAAGCTTTTGGGGGGATGGGGATTCTCATTGTTGGAAAGTGACCAAAATATCCAGCAAGTGTTTTTAGAAATTAAAAGCATTGTCTCTGTCTGTTTGAGTGACCTTTAATGAATAAAATCCTCAGGTCAGGAGGAGACGCCTGCAGAGTTGGGTTGCGTCCCTTTAGCCTCATATACACACTCTCTCTCTCTCTCTTTCTCTCTCTCTGACATACTGTACATATACACATACATAAATACACACACACATACCATTTCTCTTTCTTTTTTTCTCTCTTTTTTCTCATAGATGCAAGCACACACAAACACACTACCACTTTCATAGACACACACACACACACACTGCTTTCTGTCTCTAGTCCTCCCTTTCTCTGTCTCTCTCTCTCTTTCTCGCTTTCTTACACACACACACATGCGCCAACACACCATAGCTGATATTATATCACGACTCTATAGCTTCCATGCGTGGGCTTTATGAAAGATGAACCGACCAAGGCCCCTCTCCAGACCAAAACGTTTTTATATTAAAGCTCAGCAGGGGTCCATTCAAAAAAGAGGGGGATGAAAAAAGGAAAAGAAAAAGGAGGAAAGAAAACGACAATGGGATTAAAGCAGTTTAGTGTCTTAAGACCAGAGAGATATGCCCCTACCAACACCAACACCGCCACCATCACCATCTGTCTGTCCAGCTGAGCTATTCTCTCGTCAGTCATCTTTCCCTTTTGACTGTTTAGTTGCTCTGCTCTTCAGAGGAGGCCGGACAGTGATGAGGATCTTTTTACTCGGGGCCTCAGTTTACCACTGTCTACCTGTGTGCACAGTGGAGCACTTTTTAAGCCATTTTGAAGTAGCACCACGCTTTTAGTAGCGTGACAATTTTATGAGCGTGTAATGTTTTTTAGAAGTGTGTGTACGTGTGTGTGTTCAATACAGTAGTCTCACCGCATCGTGGGATGTTTTGATGGCCACTACTGAGAAGCTGTAGATATTATCACTGATGCAGAAATAAATAGTTATCATAGAGCTATTTTTACCTGAGCACGTTTACTTAGAAAGACTGAAGCTAGAAAAAAAGTCTTTTGTGTCGAATATCAGATAAAGAGCCTTGCAGTTAAAAATCTCATTTGCTCACACTAAATGTAAAGACAGAACATGCAGATTAAAGATTAAATAATAAACATGTCCTTAAAACTTTGATTTATCAGTTGATGTGTGAAGATTGGTTGACACAACATGAGATTATATTTGTTTTCACTTGTGAAACCATTTGAGATGAAAAATACAGACTTTGTGTGCAGTGGCCCTCTGTATACAGAAAAGAAAAAATCCAAGATCAAGCATTACAGACATTACAGTGTTAGACATTTTTTTGTTTATTAGACATTTGAATAATGTTACGGTATTTGTTGAAAACAATGATATTGTCACACTCTAACATATTGTCACACTCTATCCAATGATAAATTTGCGTTTTAAATTATGTTCATCATCTTTATTCTGTGCTGTGTGTGTATGTCATCATTACATTGCAGCATTTAGGCACACCTTTGAACTGAGTCTGACTCTACTGAACTTCCCATTTCTGCTGTTTAGCGTAGCTGAGTGTGAGGAACTTTTTGCTTGTGTTTGTATCATAGGCTCAGTGCTGGACGTGATTAAGCACATCATCTCTCGGGGGGAGCATAAAACTGGGGTGCTGGACGAAGCCAGCATCGCCACCATGCTGAAGGAGGTGCTGCAAGGCCTAGAGTACCTGCACAGAAATGGACAGATCCACAGGTAAGCCACCTTAACATCACTTATTGTGTACCCCAATGGAAAGGTTAATGCACTCAAGCTGTGCCTAACCTAGCTCAGCTGTGAGACTGACTGAAATGATATCAAGGTGTGATGTCAAGTTTATTTGCCTCCGCCACACATTTGCCCAGACAAAAAATTATACAGTAGTTGCTTAACAGGATGCTTTGTCACACAAACCCTAACCCTAACATCCTTAACTACACACACACACACACCCATACACACACACACCCAAGGCCTCAACTGCACTACTACAGGCAGTAATAAGTCCCTCTGTCTTAGCTCTGCATGAGTAAGTTGAATGCTGATGTAGTTTTTTTGAATTTGCAGCCTTGAATTTCCAAGTCTACTTAGCATATCTGGCATACAAGTTAGGGATAACGGCCGGCAAGGTGTCCTGATACGTAAGGGGTAATGGCCAACGAGGTGTCCCGATATGTAAGGGGGAACGCCCGACAAGGTGTGCTGTTAGACGGAATTAATGAACGAGGCAGAGGCGAATAACTTTTATCGAAGGCGAAAGTACAGAGGTCATTACGGAATGCAAAAGTACAGAGGTCATTATGGTGAAGTGGTTGAAAGAGGAGGGCAGTGTTGCCTTCACCTTCAGTGTCTCGCTCCAGGAGCACACAGTCAAGGCTTATGCTGTATTACCCCCCCCCCCCCCCCCAACCACATTATACAGCCGTCTTCATCCCTGCTGATTTGGATTCTTGATGGGGATTGGAACGCCTAAGCCAATCCAACACATTAGGGGGGGGCAAAGTAGATTTAATACCCATGATCCATTTTGAACTCTTGTGGGGATGATTACGGCAAGTAGGACGCATGCATACATGCATGCATGCATGGCTTGCCCTCTGAGATCATCCTGTCAAGGTGAGTTATACGAGGAACAATGAGGTGCCCGAGGCGAGTGAGAAAATGCCTCCTTTAAAAGGTGGTGGCCCCATCCATCAGCTTTTTATCAGGGCTGGCTTAGAACTGGAATCTAGTCTCCACCGCTGACCTGAGACCTTGGACGCCCCCTCGTTGAAGCCAGCGCTCCCACAAGTCTGGAATCCATAATGAAAGGGCCTGGTGTGATTTATGATGTACCAAAGAGGTCTATTCTATCTGAGGGGATGCACACCTACTCTCATGAATGTTTGCATATTCTGGTGGCGAGAAGAGTTCGTTATTGGGTTGTTGCAGGTTTCTGAGCTGTTGAGCTTGCAGGCACTGATTTCATTAACGTTTTTAAAAATAACTAGCCTAGCATTTGGTATGCTAAGCGAGTGGCATGCCGCTCTGAGGTCAGGTGAGGTTGTCAGGGTTTTTCGCTAGACAAACTGTCTCCTGGCAGTTCTCCAGAGCCTAATTGAAACTGGGATTAAAAGCCAGCCTCTCCAATCATGGCTGTGTGGCTGTTTAATATTAATGGCGTGCTTTTTTCCACCCCTCCTCCTGCCTTGGTGTGTTTTATTCTGCCCACCGGAGGTCCCTTGTATGGCCTAAGCTGTGTAATAGGGTAAATAATGCACAGGGTTGTAGGCCTTTGAGCACTCTCCTGGACTTAGGAGTCCAAGCGCACTGAAAGGAGAGAGGGGAGGAGGAGGAGACCCTGAAAGATGGATAGAGCAGAGAAAGGGAAAGAGGAGAGAGGAGCGAGCAGGAGAGGGGGGTGAAAGAGGGAGTGGTAAAGAGCAAGAGAAACAGGAGAGAGTCAGAGAGTGAGAGAGTAAGTGCTAAGGAGAGAAAGAGAGAGAGAGAGAGAGAGATAGAAAGAGAGAGTGAGAGAGAGACAGAAAGAGAGAAAGTGGTGAGGAGCGAAAGAGAGAGAGAGACGGAGTAAGTGGTAATGAGAGAAAGAGAGAGGGGGGAGGAGAGGGTGAGAGAGTGAGCAAAAGCAAGAGCAAAGAGGAGAGAGAGTGTGTTCGCACCACCCCCCACCCCCTCACCCCACCCCCCGAACCCCCCGCTGCCTTCCTAGCCAGAGGTGTAAATCTCTCTTACTGGGGGTGATGAGAATACATGCAGAGAGAGTGAGGGAGGGAGAAGGGTGAAGGGGAGACGGAGGTATGAGAGAAAACAGAGACGGAGGTGTGGTGGCAGGAAAACAAGGAGTGGAGATGGAGGGAAAGAAAGAATTCATAGAAAGGTGTGGTGAAATTGAGCGATAGGAGGAGGGAGAGAATGAGAAGGAGAGAGAGAGAGAGAGAGAGAGATGAAGGAAAAGAGCTCCAGGACAGTAGTAGAACACCACTCCGAATTGCATTGTATCACTTTTAGTCTAATTCGCTCCTAAGCCCGACAAGCCTGAATCGTGTCTCCTGCTGCAGCTGTCGGCAGTGAGCACCACCGAAGAACAGTCACAGGACATGTCTGGAGATCAAAGGACACGTCTGAGGAGATTGAACGATGCCACATTAGAAGCTCCTCCAGTGGGCAGGGAACCACATCAGACATGGGATAACAGCACAGACAGGTTTTCTCACAGTGATTCCCCCCACAGCTACTGTGCAGTCTGTCTCCTGACTCCCACACCTTTGATTTTATTGCCCTCTGCTTCGCTTTCTCACAACCTATTCAGTGCGTGCGTGGTGATTGCGAAACATATTTGCTAATAAATAACTCACGCAAGTAGTTAGTCTGCAAATCCCTGAGGTGTTTACTCTGTAGAGGAATGTGATATTTCAATTGATGTATAAGTAGATTAAAACTGCGGCGGAGCAGTGGTAGCTTCCCCACCAGCTGACAGCTGGTTGACCTGGGTTTGATTCCTGAACTCCACGTTTCAATTTGGTTTAAAAGTGTCTGCTAAATGCCAATCAGATTTACTTTTGCTTTTACTTTTCTTTCGATTGAGACTAGTGTGATCATTGGTTATGTGAACGCCGAGAGCTACATGTGTATTGTTGTAGGCGGTCCTGTGTTGCTGGGGTGGAGTGTTTGTACAGCCTGTTTATCCCAGTCTAGATGGAAGAGACGAAAACCCTGTGTCTTGGAAGACATCTGTTAGATCGCAGGAGTGATTTTGGGCAGGAATGTGTTTGCTGTAAGGCCTTGGCACAGCCAGAACCAACAGACTACTGACAGCACTTCTGGCTGCCACATGATCAGTTGATCACCATGTGTGTCTGTGTGTGTGTGTGTGTGTGTGTGTGTGTGTGTGTGTGTGTGTGTTGCCAAAGTGAACGCACCACTGACAAGACCTCTGGCACACACCCTGCTCCAGTCAAAAACATGATCAGTTGATCAGCCTGTGTGTGTGTGCTTGCGTGCACGCGCATGCATGTGTGTATGATGTAAGCTGGATCATATGAGTAGCTGCAGACTAGTAGCTAGGCAGAGGGATGTGGAGGTGGAGTAGGGTGGGTGGGGGTGTGAAGGAGTTAGGGGAGGGTGCATGGTCACCTGATTCCTGCTCTCTCTCTCTCTCTCTCTCTCTCTCTCTCTCTCTCTCTCTCTCTCTCTCTCTCTCTCTCTCTCTCCCTCTCTCTCTCACTCAGTAGAATGTAATTAGATGCTTGAGCCTAAGGCTCACCCAGAGTTGTTCACCAGGAGTCGGTTAACTTTCTCCAACTTTGATACAATTGCCATCTCTCTCTCTCTTCTCTCTCTCTCTCTCTCTCTCTCTCTCTCTCTCTCTCTTTCCCTCCCTCCCTCTCTCACTGACACAGACACACACACACACACACACACACACACATAAATAGCAGTTTGCGAAAGACCCAGCACAGGGGTATCAGTTCTCCCACCTCACTGTGTCACCAAAAGTGGCATCATCCCTCTGCTCCTCTCTGGCCAATGACTCGTTCTCTCCGGATGCCTTCATTCCTCCCCTCCATCCCCATCCTGCATCTGTGACCTCCTGCTCTCCCTACTGATGATGAAGAGCCTACTGATGCTGCTTTTCTCTGTCATCATCAGTCACCCCCCACACATCTCCACCTCACCAGACTCTTCCTCTTCCCTTTGTTCTTTCTCCCTCCCCCTCTTTCTCTCTCTCTCTCTTTCTCTCATACTCTTACTGCCTAGCTCTCACTGCTTCTCTTTTTTTTTCTATCTCTCTCTTAATTCTCTCTCTTTCTTTTTCTTTCTTTCTCTATCTTTATCTTCATGCATCCCTTGGTATGCTGTAATCACTCCCATGTGTCTGTGTGCCTGTTTGAGGCCTTCTTTGTTCTTGAGAAGATGCCTTATCCTGGATGTTTATCTCTCTGGCCAGCTGTGTGTGTGCATGTGCGTGCGTGCGTGCGTGCATGTGTCTATGCTGGAGGCTGCGTCTCTTGAGACATTGGTTCGGAATGGCAATGGTGTCATGCTTCCTATAAGGCTATGAGCTTCCCTCTCGGACAGTGATCTCATCATCATCACCCTCCTCCTCACTAAGCCTTATTCTTTATTATCCTTGTCATATCCTCCCTATTCCACAAATATCCCCCCCCCCCACTTAGTGTATGGCTCTATACACTCCGACGTGACTGTCTTGGGGAGGTTCAACCACAAAACAGCACCGCTCACCAGAGGAACCTCAAGTGCAATAATGCTCTCTAATTCGCTAATGGACACCAGTGAATGATGTCAGAGAAACCTTGCTGCCGGCACAGAGACATGCTTGGAGCATAAATCTCTGTAGAGATGTGAAAATGCTGTGACACACACCATTATTGGGTGGAATTTTTTTTTTTTTTTTTTTTCTTTTTTTCCTAGGGGGGACGGGGGGGCGGGGCGAGGGGGGGCTTTATCTGTGCGGCTCAGAGTGATTTTCAGGCAATCAGGGCCTGAGTCATGGTTGGTGGTTCTCGTTCTATGATGTTTCTTTTTTTTTTTTTTTTTTTTTGCTTTTTTATATTTCTCAGTGAAAGACCCTTTTTCATGTCAGACATGTAAATAAAAGCTGTGATTTGACTCACACATTTGACACACGCCTTCCATTAAAGTTTTCTTTTGTAGAGGAGTGGAGGTGGGGGGGGCCGCAAACGGAGAAAAGGACCATTATTATGGCCTGGCCCAGGGTTGGGGACTTTATGTAATACCACGTGTCTCGCAGACCGCTCCTGTCAAAACACTTGCCATCTCGATCCCTGGTCTTCACACCCAAAACAATGAAAGTGCTGAACAGGCCGCGGGTGAGCACTAGATATGACTCAAACAGCATAAAAAGGCAAGCTTACACGGAACAATGGGCGATACCTGAGCGGAATAATGGACCAATGCAAAAATCGGACAATAAGTTGAGCTGAACTAAGCTCGACTTTTTGCGGGGGGGGGGTGGGGGGGACAGAAATAGGCAGGCACATCCACAAGAAACCAGGAACTGGAGAACATGGACTGGAGCAATAGAGCTGTCCTCAGCTTCTCAAAATACAGGCCTCTGTGTGTTATCTGAAAAGGGTAAGAGTAGACACTGTTGTTTACCACCTGTGTGTGTGTGTGTGTGTGTGCGTGCATACATAAGAGGCAGATACTATCTGCCAAGGTGTGTTCAGAAACATGTGACTACATCCATGTGTTTTTGGTTTTTTTTGTTT
>PYXC01001844.1:3112500-3182500 GCA_015244755.2 Tenualosa ilisha | reverse complement strand
TGGCCTTTTAGGCTGCGTTGTAAGACATTATTTTTTTCATTGTGAAACTGAGAGTGGAAATGTGGGTCCAGTGGGAGTTGGTTTATTCTGTGATGGCTAAACAGTATATGGACAGACCAGACACACACACACACACACACACACACTTTCACCTACAGATATTGTGTGCAAAGACAGACAACTCGTATTCCCTCTCACACATGGGCAGAGAGAGTTGCAGACGTGACTGATGAGTATCAATGTTAATGTCCTGTGTCTCTGTGTCTCCTGTGTGTGTGTGTGTGTGTGTGGTGTGCGTGTGTGTGTGCGTGTGTGTGTGTGTGTGTGTGTGTCTGTGTCTGTGTCTGTGTCTGTGTGCATGCAGAGATCTGAAGGCTGGGAACATCCTGCTGGGGGAGGACGGCTCAGTGCAGATCGCAGGTGGGTACTTTCCCCCCTGTCACACACCGACAGACAGCGCGTGCACTTCCTGTCAAGCCGCTTCCTGCCAAGTCAGAGGGAAAGAGGAAGTGACGGCTCATTGACACCCTGTCACAGCCTCTGAACTCGTGCCGGGGACCCGCTTTTCTGTACAGCCCAGATGCCCACATGCACACTGACACAAACACTCTCCAGATGTGTTTGGGCGGTGGGGCAGCAGTGGTCAGGGGTTAGATAGGGATGAAATGGGAAAACAAACCTGATTTATCACCAGTCACTTTGATTTGACATTGACATTGACATTTCTTTATGGATAATACAATTGTTTTTCTAATATTAGTACTGCAGCCCAATGCTTTTCATTCAAAATGCATGTCATGCCAACTAAATGTTAACTAACTAAATGCTGCCTGTTACTAATACCATTTATAAGTTGTCTGCGGTTTAAATGTTAGCTAACTAAATGTTGCCTGTTACTAGTACCATTTGTAAGTTGTCTATGGTTTCTTGTTTCCTTTAATCCCCTGAAGGTCATGACCTCAAGCACTCAGTCCGTGCTAGTTTAATGACTCAGATAGCTCAGGCGCAGCTCTAAAATGTTTCCATGGTTACATGCATTTCCCTGTTTCCCACTTACGAATGACCCTAGTTTCATCATGGAACAACCAGTCTTGAATTTCCTTCCTTTTTGAAATGCTGGTCATAACCTCACACCTAGTCATCTGTAGTGTATGTAATGGATATGGTGCTAATCCCAGTCTTGGGTAGCATTACTGTGCCTTGGCCTCCAGGCCCTAACCAGAATCACCAGTGGCGTTGGGGTGGGCTAGGGTGTGGTCTGTGCTGCATTGCAGTGGTGCATTCTGACCAAATCTTCAGTGTGGAGGAGCCCTAACCTTTAGTGATAGAGGGAGCAGAGGTGTGTGTGCATGTGTGTGTGTGTGTGTGTGTGTGTGTGTGTGAGAGAGAGAGAGAGAGAGAGAGAGAAGGAAATCAAAAGTGTGTGAGAAAGGAAGAGGAAGAGAAACAGAGGGAGAGCTAATGAGAGTGATAGAGAATAGAAAAAAACGTTGGAGAGAGTGAAGCAGAGAAAGAAGGCAAAAAGGAGAGAGTGATTAAAAGAGAGAGTAATAGAGAGAACAAGAAGGTGGAATAGAGAGTGAGAGAAAGCAAGGTAGAGAGAGAGATGACGAAAGAGAATGATAGAAGATGGAAAAAACAGTTGGAGAGAGAGGCAAAGAAAGAGTGGAAAAGAGTGTGGGTGAGGGAGAGAGGGGGAAAGAGAGGGAGAGGTGACTGTGTAATCTCCCAAGGACAGTTTGACTGAGCGTGACCCTTCTGTGACCCCCACAGATAAACAGTGCTGCTGCTGACGCTACTGCTACCCCGGTCCATTCTGCTCATGTGCGCTCACAGCCACACACACGCACACACACACGTACATACACACACACACACACACACCACACACTTCTCACCGTGAGAACCAGCAGCACAGGGTCACACCATACCAGGCGCTTGGCACCCCACCACATCTGTCTAATGTTTCAGGACTTTGGACTGTGGTAGTGGTGGTAGTAGTGTTGTATGTGTGTGTGTATTGAGCTCTGTGTGTGTGTGTGTGTGTTAGGGGGAGTGGTGGTTGTGAGTGAAAACTAAGGGTTGCAACCTTGCCAAGCTCTATTGGCTGACAGCCACAGCTCACAGCACGGTATACTCAACCCTTCCTTCCTCCCTGGTGAAGAGGAGTTGGTACGAATACTTCAGAGACAATAGAGGAACATGAGAGATTCTCAGGGGAGCAAATCTCTTTGAAGATCCAACTAGAACATTATACAAAAGTGACTGTGTGTGTGTGTCTGAGTTATTTAGAGAACAGTGAGACACACAGGCAACAGCAGTATACAGCAAACAAACACACACACACACACACACACACACAAAAAAGTAGTGCTTCAGCCTCCTCCGCCCCCGAAAAGTCTGTCAGTTTTGTGCCCCTGGGGAGTCTGAGCAGTGCAGCGACCGGGTCTTCGAATGAAAGACACACACACACACACACACACACACACACAGGGACACAGACAAACACACACACAGCATTTGATTAAAGTAGAGCCAAGCGACCTATTTTCCACTGGTTTACATCTCACACACGCTCACATTCACAGGAGAGAATCTTTCATTCAGTGAAAGGCACAGATTAGGTTCTTGGATAGTTCGAGAAATCAGTTTTTCTCCCTGTTTACCACAGAATGTTTAAATGTATTGCCTTTTGTGCAGGACGTTGTATGGCCTGTTGATGTTTGTTGTTTTTTTTTTTGTTTTTTTTGGTTCTGTCTTTTAGACTTCGGTGTTAGTGCCTTCTTGGCAACCGGTGGCGATATCACCAGAAATAAAGTGCGCAAGACATTCGTGGGGACACCATGTTGGATGGCCCCAGAGGTGATGGAACAGGTAGGTGTTACACACATACACACACACACACACACACACACACACATACATATTTTCTCAAATGCATTAATACACACAGCTACAAACATCAACACAGGAACACCAAAAAAGTTTTTTTTTTTTATGTCAGTATCATGCATACACCCAGTAATTCTCTTTGAACACACACACACACAAACACACACACACACACACACACACGTACACACATATACACAAACTCTCACATAAACTCACATAAGTGTAACAACTCCAGGTTGTATTCACCATGCAGCTCCATGCTCCACAGCCTCAGACAATCCCCTGGCACAGCAGATTTTTTTGTTCGGTGATACACTTCTTTCCTGTGAGGAGAGAGAGCAATGACGAGAGCCAGCAGTGCTCTTGTTTGTCGTGCCCTGTGTGGTTTGTACATTTGAGTGGTGATTGGCAGTTGTAGCTCATCCACTCACAGACCCCAACAACACTCAGCCATCACTGAGTGCCTCCCAGTGAAAGCAACTCGTAGCACTCAGACAGACCAGACAGACTGACATCCACACACACACACACACACATACACTTGTGCATGTGGTAATGAGAATCTCTTTGGCTTTAAGGCCTGCTGCTCTCAGTCAGAAGACTGACTTGAAGTTTTCCTCCCCGATCGTGAAAAGAGAACATTTCGTGAAATGATGGTGGCCCTCCAATGGGCTCATGCATTACAATAGCCGTTTCTCAAAAGACACTGTTTCCTAGCAGCGAGACGCGCAAGGTCTCGGAAGGGAGATTAAAGGTATTTCACTTGGCCACTTTTCTTTAGCCCCCCGTGTTAAATCCATATGGAGAAAAGTGCCGTTTAAGCTGAATAATGGAGCAGTCTGAAGCTCTCTCCTCTCTCCTCCGAAAATGTCAGCTTCTTGGTAAAATCTGTCTGTAAAACATTTCAACAGTCGCAGTAGACGTGATGATGCCAATTGGATGAAACTAGTCAAGCAGTACAGCAGCAGAACATCTCTGTCAGTATGACAGTTTGATTTGTCTGCGATTGATTTGTCATTGTTTGAACCGCAGCTATTGTGTCGTTTCATTTAATTTTATTTGACTGCAATTGCATCAGCCCAACCAGCTCTCAGATGAAATGCTACCGTGTTTGTCTGACACTTTAAAGTGGTGCAATAGCTCTGTGTGTGTGTGTGTGTGTGTGTGTGTGTGTGTGTGTGTGTGTGTGTGTGTGTGTGTGTGTGTGTGTGCGTGCAGGTGAAGGGCTATGACTTCAAAGCAGACATCTGGAGTTTCGGGATCACGGCCATAGAGCTGGCAACAGGAGCCGCGCCTTACCACAAGTACCCCCCTATGAAGGTGAGTGAGTTGATTGATTGATTGACAGATTTAAATTCTTTATTGACAATGTACAACTGATACTTTGTATTTAAATAAACAAATGAATGAATAAATTAAATGAAATTAAATTTAAATAAATAAATAAGAAGGGTCAGGTATACTTTGGTGACGTGGATGCTAGTCTAAATCCAGACAAGGATCAAGCATCTGCAGGTGGATTCAGGTTAACAGGTATGCTGTGTCTCTGCATTATGAGCACGCGCATGTAAGGTGTGGTGATGGGATGCTGGCCAAGGAAGGAGCCTCTGCCATCCTGAGGCCTCACTGCAAAGGTCCATGTGTTTTTAACAGACCCCTTCAAAGCATCATTACATGTAGAGGCACACTTCTCCAATAAAACATGCTATTTCATTTCTAGTACTACTACTATGTTAACTACATTTGATGAACACTTAACAGTCCTCAGTGTAAGATGTATGTATGTATGTGTGTGTGTATGTATGTATGTATATATTTATGTATGTATGTATGTATTTATGCATGTATGTATTTATATATTTATGTATGTATGTATGTATATATTTATTTATTGTCGACA
The DNA here is from genome assembly GCA_015244755.2 of Tenualosa ilisha. Lineage (NCBI taxonomy): Eukaryota > Metazoa > Chordata > Actinopteri > Clupeiformes > Clupeidae > Tenualosa > Tenualosa ilisha. Next base: position 3,177,705 of record PYXC01001844.1, on the reverse strand, counting down.
TTAAAATGTTTCTTGACAATAGACTAATGTTGTTTCCTGCCGACCACTTGTGCATCTTGGTGGGTGGTAGGTGTTGATGTTGACTCTGCAGAATGACCCTCCGGGGCTAGAGACAGGCATCACAGATAAAGAGATGGTGAAGAAGTACGGCAAGTCCTTCAGGAAGATGGTCTCCCTCTGTCTGCAGAAGGACCCAGAGAAAAGGTGAGGAGCGCTTCCAGCGAGACACCAACTGGGATAGTCATATAGTGTGCGGGACATTTGTTTTCATCAACAAAACTAAAATGTTATGTAGTGCATCCACTCTGAATATATGTGTAGCAACTTTAATTAAATTATTGTAGGGTTATAAATTTAACTCACAGACATGTAAACATGTGCTGAGTATTTTAACATTGCAGATAATAACGTATACAATTTGTTCAGCGGTTGTGTTGGTGGAGGCAGGAGGATTAACAATGTTGTTGAACTGACCCATGAGCTCTGTCTTCTTGTGTCTTAGGCCAACCTCATCAGAACTCTTAAAGCATAAATTCTTCACAAAAGCAAAGGTGAGTTTGATTTAATTTTTTATTTAGTTTTCCTCTGAGTTGATAAACTACATATCCTGTAGATAACACAAAGTTGTGTGCTTTATTGTATTGTTAATCAGTAATTTTCTGAGCTGCACACATTCTTTAACTTTTTGTCATTCTAGAGTTTGCAGCTTAATCTGATACATTTCCACAGTTTTGCTTAAATTCCCATTTAAATGTTTAAATGACCTTGTTAGTTAATGCCCACTTTCCCATCTGAATAATTGAACATAAATATTAGTATTGATATTGCAGCACAAAGTATTACTGTGGTGTGTGTGTGTGTGTGTGCGTGCGCGTCCAATGTACACGCACAGCGAGTCCCAGGTCAGTCAGTCACGCCTCCTATTACTTGGTTGGTGATGACACATTAGACAAAACCAGGGATTAACAGTCACATCCTGTGCCCTGACACTGGCCACGCTAACAACTGAAGCGCTGGCTCAGCGGTTTCGACAAGCCCCAGTCTTTTTGGTTGGGACGCCTGAACCAGTGATGATACAGCAGCAATGTCATATTTGTCCACTAGGGGGCACAGAATACCACCACAGGATACACACACTCTGCAGTACTTGCAGAAGTGAAGATCAGAATTGTTGTGTTACAATGTTATTGTTTTTGTTCCATTCCTTTGTGTTCCATTCCATTTGTTCCACTAGTTAATGCTTTTCTTTGTCTTTATGATCCTCACCCTACAGAACAATGAATATTTACAAGAGAGACTACTGCAGAGAGCACCAACAATATCTGAGAGATCGAAAAAGGTGGGAGATCAGTCAACTCTTGTGGTTTATTTTTACATAAGTGTTTTTGTTTGTGTGTCTTTGGCAGGTGGCTCATATCTGTCTTGACCTTGTGTGTGCGTGTGCGCGCGGGTACGTGTGTGTGTGTGTGTATGTATGTGCGCGTATGTGCGTGTGTAGGTGAGGCGAGTGCCTGGCTCAAGTGGTCGACTCCATAAGACAGAGGACGGTGAATGGGAGTGGAGTGACGATGAACTGGATGAGGAGAGTGAAGAGGGCAAAGCTGCCGTCGCTGCTCTGCGGGTGAGACACACACACACACACACACACACACACACACACACACACACACACATACACACTACACCCAAACATGTGTGCACTCAAGAAATGACTAAAAAAAAAAAAACACACAGGTGCACCAGCCAACAATGCATACACTGTTCTACACACATACACTATTATATACATTTTAGTAGTTCAACTCTATGAGTTATAAATTGCATATGCTCTTTTCTTGAGGATGTATTTGGTGTCCATTAAAAGGAAATTCAGATCAATGACCGATACACCATTCCCTGTATCACTAGGTATTTACTGTATGTAGGTGCATACACAACAACTATGTTCTGTTTTTGCATAAACTTGTACATGTCCTGTGTTCTGTATATTTCATAATAGGTCTGTCTATGTTTGTTTACATTTTCTTGTTTATGTTATTCGTGCTATGTATATTTTTATCTGTTTGTGTGTGCTCATTTGTACTTCTTTGCATGTATGCATGTGTGTGTGTGTGTGTGCGTGTATGTGCGTTTGCATGTTTGTGCAGTGCTGATCCTGTGGCTCTGTGTGTGTTTTGTGTTTGATGGTTGAAGGAGCAGCAGTCCAAGGCCAATAGCACACCCAGGCGACAAGTGCGCTTCTCCCAGCCCCTCGAGCTGCCCCCACCCAGGGTTGTTCTCTCTCCCTCAGATACAGATGGCTCCACTAACAAGGAAGGCCTCCTGCCACTGACAGCTAGCGCAGAGTTGCTAGAGATGCTAATTACAAATTCAGTGGGGAATAGTTATCTATTCGTATAGATTAGCACGTGCTAGCACAGACTAAATCGGGGTTAGTGAAAGTTGCAAAGGATCTGCTTTGACTGGTGTAACACAAGCTGGTGCAAAGTTCCTGATGGGTTAATTGACCAGTGAGGAAGTAGTAACGAATGTGTTGGATGTCACAAGGAGAAGAGCTGTTATGACTAAAAAGGGCTGGATTTAGCAACCATGTTCTTCTTCTGCCTCCTGGCTCTTGTGAGGAATATTGCCGTTGATTTCTCCTGCATAATCATCACAATTATTGCTTAACGGCAAACCAAATTTTACATCCCAGTTCAGAACATTCATCCAATTTCCTCTCCATCTTCTGCCAACAATACAGAATTTCATTTTGGAATCGCCTTACTTATTCATTTACTCTCTCTCTCTCATGCATTCACACACACACGCTTGCAGACAATATTCATATTACCATGTTAATGTTATTTCGTCCACAGACGTTTCCTTTTCGAAATAGAACAGTTTGCAGCATGACCTTTGGCCCTTGTAGATTAGCCTTCTCTTTATCTCTGAATGACTCAATCATTCTCTCCCTGTATATTATTCTTCAGCGTGATACAACTGATTATCAGATAAGCTTGTCCGTCCTTTACCCCCACGCAGTACATAACAGCAGTTATGTAATGACTGCATATTCTCTATGGAAATGTAATAATATCCAATTCCCTTCTCAGGTAATTCCTGTTTGCACTGGGTGACAAAACACAGAACCTCCCAGAGAGATGTAATGTAGCTGATGAAGATAATGTAGTTACGCGTGACTTTTAGCCTTTGACGATTTAACCAGAGAAGCCTAGGACAGAAAAAGGAAAATGGAGGTTGGAAATGAATGCCCATCAGGAGTGAGTGGAAGATGGGGAATTAGGACTTTGTGAGGAGACATCTTTCCTGGAAGCCATCTGTATTCTATATTTTATTTATTTTTGTTTTTTACTTCTTTTTTTGCAGCTATCTGTGTACTGATCAAACCAATCCATCTGTATAACCAATAAAAAATAGCAAGATTACTTATCTGTCCACTAGATGTAATCAAACACATGAATAGAGCACTAACATGCGCTCTCAGTAACAGGGAATGCTTCATTTGCAAACGAGGAAAAACTTAATAAAAATAAACAGCTTTGTTTTTCACCACGGACTAGAAATAGCAGATTAGTTACTTCATGTCAGCAACATGTTGATGAGGTTTACACAACCAGGCCAGCAGACACTGTTATTTTATTGAAGTATTTATTGAAATATTCATCATATGAAACTTGCTCATCCATTTCCATTTATTCTGTTAATTACTACACCCTTGGCACCCCTGGTTTTATCAACTTAGGTTGCCCCATGCCACCTAAACCAATCATAAGTAGCCTTTTATCCATCACTTAAGTAAGAATTATGAGATGTGACCTAAGTGATGGGACTGCACTGTGACCTTGCCTTGCGTCCACACAGCTCTGCCCACCAGCAGTGGGCCAGCTGTGATTTTATTTCATGTCTGTTGCCCGCATTGGCACCGTGTCTCCACCGTGTGGTGATTGGGCTGTGGTCTTAGCATGAAAGCCCAGAGTTGCTGAAGGTTATTTGACAAGCTGGGTAGGAAAACACCAAATGCTCGTCCAGACATTTTTTTGTCCCTTTCCCCCTGCATTGAATTGATCCACCATCCCCTGATCTCGGTGCATCTCATTGGGTGCCAAATAACTGTGATGTTCTTTATTTGTCAAACACATCGGGTTTAGCCAGTCAAATATGCCTCTTCACAGAGTCACAGATGCAGAAAAGCAGAGTGGCAGGACAGGGCCAGAAGTGATTTAAGATCCATGATCTAATTTCTCATGTCAAGACAGAACATAGACAGGATATCCTACGGAGTGGGTGATGGGGACAAACAGAGTGATGCAGAGCTGTACAAGGTTGCATCAAAGAGCTGCCGTCCCGTTAGTCTTGCTGTGACTGAGACTAGGCTCCCCTGATCTGTATGGCAGGTCACGTCTCTCGCCTTTCGTCTTTCGCTACCTCACAGTCGCTAGGGGGTCGTCAAGGTGTGCTAGTACATCCTGCTGGGAGAACGTTCCACACAGCCCCTCTCACTAATCCAAAGAGTCTCTGCTCTGTGAACTTGGGGAGAAAACATACTGAGCTTAAAGGCTCATCTTTCAGCATATATTCATTATTTTAAGCCAGCTGGACACACGTTTGCATCAGTTCGCGCATAACAAATAATTACACACATCATGACGCTCAAGGTGAGCGTTAGTGTATAACATTGCGTACCCCCAACCCTTTGCTAAATAATGAATAAATGAATAATGGTTTGTGTTCTACTAATTGAAACAAAAGTGTGTGATGTTAGCATACACACTCACGGCTGCCATCCCGGGCTTGTCTGCTTTCTCCATGTCTGTCATTGTCTTGTGATTGTCCCAGACGTTCTCCCCCTGCTAACGAGACCCTCTCTAATTAGCCGTAACAGCCTGATGAGAATAATTACAACCCGTCAACTGACTTGTCTTTTCTCTCTTTCACAGTCACCCAGAGTTAAGGAAGGATCTCAGAATTCCGAGGTAATTTCCTGGTTCTAGTTTTGTGGTCTGTTGTAAGTGCAGTATTTGTTTATCTACTATGGACCCTAATGTAATCATGTTTAACTTTATTTTATAGTATTGTGTTTGACTGAACATGAAAATGAATATGAAACATGAACATGAATATGAAAATCTTTACCATACCATTAAATCATATCATACCATACCAAATCTTACCATACTATTAAATCATTTAGCAGGTTTTGGATGCGCATCAAATATGAATTGGTAGATGTCGTATCAGACTTTCTTTTGTCCTTTAGACTAAAGAAAAGAATAAATGACAAAACAATGGAATACTGCTCCAAATATATGATAATATTTGTCTACAGAGGACTTTGAAACTCTCTCCACTATGTGCATATTTTTAGCACCTGGAGAAATGAGAATACAGTTTTCTGACTGGCTGAGAAAGTATGTGTTAACTCCCTATAACAGCAGACCTATGAAGTAGATCTGGTGAAACAGTTTAATCACCGTTCCATATCAATGCCCTTTTGAATGGTAACTATAACAGCCATTGTAAATGGTGGTTGAATTTGCAAGCACAATGGAATCAGCTGTTATGATAACCATTATTGTTATTAAGGAAAGAAAATAGTACAGCAGCTGAACAGGTTTCTTGAAAACTGAGCCACACACTTTTGTATTGGTTGTAAATACACCTATTACTTACACGCATGAGTTGCAACCAGGTGATAAACGGGATATTGCCCTTCAGTGAGTGCTTTTATACGCAATTAATGAACTTGACAGAGAAAACTAGTCCTTTGCCTCTGCTTTGTTCATTAATTCCGTATAACAGCACACCTTGCGACAGTTATCTCTTACCTTCTCTAACATGTGTTTCTGTCTGATACCTCGCCTCAAAATAGTTTGGGCAGGCCACTAACTCTACTGAACACAACTCACCCTGAACCTTATCCATAAACTGCATCCCTGGTAGACCAACAGTCACTTTTATTTGTTCTTCAATTAAAATTAGTGCTGTCAATGTTAATGAGTTAACACATTTAAGTAATTCTTTTTTTTTAATGCAAATTAATCATGAAGACGCATATGTCACATAATCCACCAGCACTTTCCTCATTTACACTCACCGCCAGTGCTATGATTGGTTGAGTTCGTCCACTCACTTTGTTTTGTTTGCGGGTGTGTTTCAGCAGCCCACTGTTGGTACTTTTAGCAACATGCTAGTCCACTGTATAGACTTAAATAAATAATTTAAGACATCATTTTGAATTCAGTGGCAGATTTTCCTGATTGTACTGTGCCTGTCTTTAAATAATGTTTTAAATTCAGCATTTCGTCAGCAGGCAGTAAAAAAAATCAGTAGGCAGGCAGTAAAAAAATCATGTGGTCGATCACCCCTGGGCACCCCTGTCATATCTGTCATAGACAGCCTTTGGCAACTACACTCTTTGGGTGTGTAGGAAACCGAGAAGCATCACTTTGCTGAACCCTGCGCTAACCAGGGGCATGTGTGACATTCTTTCTTCACAAAAAATTAAAGGAAAATTCTGGATCTTTAAATGTGTGATTAATTGATATATTTTTTAATCGATTGACAGCACTAATATTAATCAATTTAATTAAAGATCATTAAAAATCTTACATCCGTACGTAGCTGTTGATTTCCCCTCGACTTTGCACAAGTGTCCAGTGTGCCTCAGCCTGACCTGCATTTACCATTCTCCTTCCACTGGACCTTGTGTAGATTTTCCCGACGTCAGACCAGAGCGGTCACCTTGTGGCCCCAGGCCAAGCCCAAGAACTACCTCAGGCTGCCCCGGCACAGGCCGGCACAGCCAACGCCCAACCCGCTGCCCAGGCTCCGGCTCCAGGCCCAGCAGCACCCTCGCAAGGCCCCCCTCCTGCTGCTGCTGCTGCTGCTACTGCTGCTTCTGCTGCTGTTGCGCCCAGCCAGGTACACCAGCCAGCGCCAGTGGTAACCCCTGCTCTGAGAACGTAAAAGGAGAAATCCGGTGTCAGTCAATCAAAACTCCTGTTTGCCATTGCTGAGAGCTACCAGCAGAGTCTGAGAAAGCGAGAATTTGGTGCAATGCAGACCTAATATGTGAAACCCTAGCTAACGCTAACAGCACTTGGCAACATCAAACAACAGGACTATTGATTGACTCACATTGAATTTCTCCTTTATAATTCCACTGTACACTTATTCTACCTGTGCACTTTTCTACGCAGGTGATTTTACTCAGTAGGTCATCTTATTTGGCTGAATTACAATTGGTTGGTTTAGATAATGGTTGGAGTAAATGTGTTTGTGCGATGTGTACTTTGAAGCTCTAAGGGCTGAGCTGCCCAGCTATGCTATTGGTGCACTTCACAACTTAAAAGATGTTTTTAAAGAGGTAAATTGCTAACTTGCAAGTGGCCATGGTGCACTTGGTAATGATGAATTTACTTGTCATGTCTAAATTTTGTCAGCCTGTAGTCAAGAGAAGGTAAGATTGGGATCAATCTAATTCATACAGAAGAATTTGAGGGTGTCAGTTCTGTCATTTGAAATCATTCCCGTGCATCTTGCTGTCTCTGTCTACCTATTCATCCGTCACAGAAACCTCTAGCTGTGTGTTTATACTCGCTTGTTCAGCTTACTGCAAACTTGACTGGTGTCCTGCTAGAGCGATGGGTAACAGTGCTATTAACATTTGGACAAGAATTGTAAAATATGTTGTTGAAAGAAACACAGATTGGCTTTTGTTGCTCTTTCTGCTGTAGGCCCTCACACACCACACAGCAGTAGTGAATCAGTGTACACACCTAAAAGCAATTGAAATGAGTTCTGTGTTGAGTATAGCCTAAAGTGTTTGGACTTGAAATATGAAAGACAAAAAAGTGTTGAAAAAAAATGTACCTCATCTGGCCTCAATTATGTTGACAGTACCTCAGTTTGGCAGATCTTGACATATTGGAACACATTATGATGTCTGGCTGCATTGAGATAGAACTTGCATCCTCAAGTGGTTTGTTTGCATAGAATTATTTGGCAGATATTGCCACAGCATGCCAACTCAGAGGTGTGCACTGCATGCCAAAAAGAAGCAAAACAACTTGTTCATTACCTGCTTGCAGTTCACACTTGTACAGCTTTGCACAGTCTTTGCACTGAATAAACAGGTAACAATCTAGTTCTGAATCTGAATCTCAGTTATCATTCCATTTTTAATGAGGGTCAGGTGGCAGGCATGTAATTGGGCTTCTGGTTTTCTGTAGAAATACATGATTTGTGCAGACACTGCACTGGTGGTAAAACTGTTATAGGTATAATTTTTATAGATAATAATAATACGTTTTATGAACAATTATCAGTTAGCAATTATTAATTTGAATTTTGAATTATGTAATTTTATTATTGTCATTTGAAACCTTTTTGCCTAGCAACCCAGCACTACAGTTTTTGCTTCTTGTTCTTATTACCCATCATCAGTTCATAAACATATCTGATGTTGCTTTTGAAGCTTTTGGTATGAGACAAATATGTAGTTTAACAAGCAAAATCAGATGAGATGAGAAAACATGCTAGCTTCTCCATCTGGATAGTTTCCTTCAACAGTGAGATAAAGGCGTTGCATGACAAATGATTGTGTATGGTTACCAAGATGCAGGTAATGGTTCAACCCACCCTTTCCCCTACACTCTCTTTGTCATTCCACTGTAAACAGTGTTGCAAGACATGCCCCAAAATAAACTCTTTTCCAACATTTTTTTATTATTATTATTTTGTATTAATTCTTTTTTGTATTTTGTTTTAATTGTATATTTCATTATTAGTCAGGCTACAATTTGTTTGGTGTAATCAAGTCTAAATACACTGTACAAGTAAAAACAAACTATATGAAGATTCACTGATATCACCTGGCATTACAATGGTGGAAATGTGATTTCACTTTGTGCAAGGCTGTGTGATCCTTCAGTTGGCATATGTTTCCTTTTATCATGGGCAGATCACTTTCTGTGAACTTTAAAACTTCTGGGCATGCCAGAGCCCTCTCTTCGCTGATAGGCTAGCCAAAAACATGCTGAAGGAAGCCTAAGCCTTTGGAGAGATCCCTGATGCAGTGCATTGAGCGGTAGCACTAGGCAGCACTAGTCTGGCTTTACAAACCCCTCACTGGGTACCCCTCTGCTTTCTCTCCAGGCTCCAGGTGCTCCTACAGATGCCACCAGACCCATCAGCTTGGTATTAAGGTTGAGGTGCGTGTCTGAGTGCTTGTGTCTGTATTGAAGGTATACGTACAGCAGTGTTACAGAAAAAATAACAAGATGTAACCTGTAACTGTTTAACATGTAATCATTTTTGTCTTTTTCTCCTGTTTAAGTTATTGAAGGGAAGATTTAAAATATTACTGTCTGTAATAAGGAACCTCTGTGTGGAATCGATACTTCAGAGTTGTTTCAAGTTTGTGGTCCATAACCTGTTTTTGTGCATCAATAGCTACACGCCCTGCCTTGTATAATCATCTGAAACACGTGTGGCATGGTGTGTGTTTCACATTTATCTTGTGCACATTTGTGGACTTGGCAACACTGTTTCTATAACAGGGAAATTTGAAGGTTATTGATTTCTTAATGTCATAAATTAATGTAATTTGTCATTTTGAATAACATATATCACATTGTAGATGACATGCATACAAAATTAAAAGTAAATTTCTATAAAACTTCTTTCAAAAAAGAAAAAACAACACCTCAGTCTTGAACTAGTTTAGGTGTGTTGGGAAACTGACTGTAACAGTGTGAGCTCAAGTTTATTTCTGTCAGTGTACACAACCACATCCAGGTCATAGCCGGGTGTGTTCACAGCTGCCTGATTGGTAAGGAGTGAGACACACAGGTCACTCACCTCTGCTGGAGGCAACATCTGTGAAAGTGTAGCTACAGACGAGTAGGCTGTGAAAGATCCTAACCCATCTCTTCTCCTATTCTTCTCTCTCTCGCCATTTTTAGAAACTCAAAGAAGGAATTGAACGACATACGATTTGAGTTTGTGCCTGGCAGAGGTGAGTGAGAAATGAATGACTAAACACGACTCATTACAAGTTATTCACTATATGTTCACTATTTGAAGACGTTCCTTCACATTCACACAGAAATTCACACCTTAAAACACATCAGCAAAAACAAAGTATAGCTATTTACAAGATTACTGTGACATAGACCCCTCCCCACCCAGCATGTACGGTATCTTTTGCTGAGATTGACACTTGCTTGTGCTAGAGAAAAGCTACACATCAATCAACTAAAAGAACCAAAAGCAAACATGTCCCAATGTGTCCTGCTACCTCTAATTTACTGTGGCTTGAGACTGACTTCATGTCTTACCTGACTCTGGGAGGACCTGCAACTCCACAAGTAGGAGCGTGTAGGTGAATATGTAAGGGCTGACTGGACCTGAAAGCCATTAATGTGATTTACTGCTAGCCTGCTTGAAGTGAACGTGAATCTATTTATTCATTTTTACCTTTGAACTTGCACAATACTGGTCTGTGGTGTGTAAGGGGAATGGTTAGCAATGATTGATCATGTAAATCTGTCGTTTCTTGTGTGATCCTGGAGGGGTTTTAGTTCATTTTATCTACCTTAAGTTGTCATCTTTTACTGACTGTCATCTGTTCAGTATTCTTTTAAAATCTACACGTGCCACATTTTTTGTGCATGGATGTTCCCATATGCAGCAGCTGGCCATGTGGTATCTTGGGCAGTCACCGGTATGAGCCAGTGAACCAGTATAATTGTCAGAAAGGTTAATCTAGTTAAGCTGCTTCCTCAGTCTCATTATCTGGAATTGAGTGTCATAAAACCATAAAAGCAGGAACATGAATGTGTTTGTTTTACTACAATGCTGTGTCCCCAGATGTGACTATTTGAGAGACTAATAACCTTATCACTCTCCTTCTTCTCTTTCTTTCTTCTTTCTTTCTTTCTTTCTTTCTTCCCATTTTTGTTGCCATGATCTTGTCTTTTCTCTTCCCTCCCTCACTCTTGCATCCTCAGACACAGCGGATGGGGTGTCGCAAGAGCTGGTGACGGCTGGACTGGTTGATGGGAGAGACTTAGTGATAGGTCTGTAACTCTGTATACCTTACTGTATACTGTATACGTAAGGGATAACGGCCAACGAGGTGACCAGTTCGATGGAAATAATGGCCCTCTGGAGTTGCCTTCGCCGAGTCATTATTTCCATCAAACACCTCGGTCACCTCAAAGACCGTTATCCTGCTTATCTCCCATTTGTATTTAGGATATAATTCTATCTATAACTTTCTTTATATATAGGAATCATGAACTACAGAGAATAACCTATTATAGCTACCATAAAGGGGGAAAGTCCTGCATGAAATACTTTACAACTGCTGTAATAACAATGGTTGTTATAGTTACTATTCATAAGCGCATTGATATGGAACGGTGATTTAAATTTTTCGGATCCACTTCAAAGGTAGCCAGTTATACATAGTTATGCACAGTTATACGTATACAAGTTACTGCCCACCTCATCAGCCAATCAGAAAAGAGATCCCATCGTTAAGAGAGATAACAGTTTGTTTGGGTCAGAGCACCGATGCTTTATAGAATGGCATTGTCTAAATCCCAATGCCCCTTCCCAACCCTAAGCCCTAACCTCTCAGACACTGAACTTGCATGAAAGGGAAACTAGGCAACATTTTATGCTGTCTTTAAGTCAATTTACCAGCTTCATAGTCACTTCGATGGCTAAATGGGGCCTTTAGGATTCAGACTCCTGAATGCCAAAGACAGTGAGTGACGCTGACACAATTTTAGCTCTGAATAAGTTAGGTCTGGCCTGAATGACTATCCGATTTGTTACGTAATTTAAACCCACAATGCTGATTGTACAATGTTGAATCACAAGACAGTGTGTCAACTGATCAACTGTGTGATGCAAATTAAAATGGCCATTTAATCAAGGGAAGTATTCCAACCAGCTGTGGGATCAAAATGTAATTTTGACAACGACTATGGAGAGAAACACAGTATAAGCAAATACATGCAAATAAACACAGTTCCACTTTAGTCACATTATGCCCTATTCACAAGAGTTATGCCCTATTCAAGAGTTAATTCATCCCTCTCATGCTAGATTAGTTGACTGATGCACATTTACAGCTGTTTCCAACTGAGGATTTCTTATTCACATAACTTAAATGTGCATCAAGTTGGATGTAAACCTGGTTGATGTCAACAGTGGTCATCCGATTGGATTTCTGGCATGGAAAAATGTTTTGTCTGTTTGTACAGTGTGAACACAACAGTCACATTCGATTGAAATGCTTTGTGTGAGTCATATCACGTGCAATTGAAAAAAAGAATTGTGCCCGAAATAACATTTTCTACTATATCTTCACCTCACTATTCAACACTCTGGTAATAAAAACGGGCATGCATAAGTGAATTTGTGGACCACAATGGGATGAGAATTTTCCTTGAATGGAGGTAGTAATGACTAGATAGTGAACTGATATTAAAGGCTGAAATAACCCATTGTTGGATTTTATCCTGCATGCAAGTGAAATCTATTTGTGAATATGGAATCCTGCATTCTCTGGACTCACACATTTCCTGTCTTGTTTCAGTCGCTGCTAACTTGCAGAAAATTGTCGACGAGCCGCATACCAATAAAAATGTCACTTTCAAGCTGGTAGGTGGGAAACAAAGTAAACCAAATATACACATCCAGTTTGCATCTTCCTTACAGCATCCTGTTATTTGAATGTGGGTTCTCTCTGTTTGTGTCCCTTAGGCTTCTGGTGTGGAGGGTTCCGAGATCCCTGATGATGTCAAGCTCATGGGATTTGCCCAGCTCAGCATCAGCTAAACTTAAAGAAAAAAAACAAAAAAAACAAAGTGGGACCGTGACTTGCCTAAAAAATGTGAAAAAAAAACAAAAACAAAAAAAACAAACTATAGAATGACAAATTGATGCATTTTTGTGGATGACCCTAAAGAAACCACTGCTGCCAAAGAGAAAAGACCCATTACGTCAGTCAGTCCCATAGGACATAACCATATCACTCTGCTTCATCGAGTGGAGGAAGAAGGTGATGGCATATATCAGAATCCATAACCCATAGGAACCACACAAATGTTTACAGCATATGTGTAGAAGGATGCAATTCTCAATACCAACCAGATATATTCTATTATGTTATGTTGTCTTTTTATTTTCTTTTTTTCCCTCTCATCCTTTCCTTCTTTCTTTCTTTCTTTCTTTCTTTCTATAACGTGGTACATTTTGCACAATCTAAACTAAAGCCCTCAAGTCCTGGTAAAAAGAAATGTAATAATGCCTTATTCTTCAAAAAACTACTGAATGCATGTATAGGGGTGTTCCTGTTTTGCCTGGATGAATTGTGGAGCTTACGATTTCTGGACATGAGCGAATGTGGTTTCAATTACTGAAAGTCAAACTTTTAACTAGTAGTACCCTCTTTGTGCGTGTGCATATCAGAGGGAGTTAACCACACAAAACCAACAGAGCATCCTATCAGTTTATCAAACCTTCAGAGCATATAGATGCCAATGAAGTTAACACAGCCACAAATATATGAACGGTCCCCTAACCAATCAGTGCAAGGGAACTTCTTCGTTGTCAGTTAAGTTGATCAGTATAAGTCACACGGTGAGTGCCTAGTCAGTTCTGTTTGGCTTGGCTGTGGTTATCCCACACACTCAAACACACACACACACACACACACACACACACAAACAGACACACACACCAGCTGACCCTTGGGATGGGTCTGGCTGAGGTCTGGCACAGACTTGGCAGTCATGACATAAGACGAGGGTCAGATCTGAGCCGGATCTTTTTTGGAGCTAGTTGTCTTGTGGGTTATCACTGCTGTAGCACACTCAACTGCTAGCATAACACGGACATGGTCCTAGCCCTTGCGCTGCTTGAGCTCGGTCAACTGTTAGCTATTAGCTGGACTTAGTGTGTAGATTACAATAGGCTATGCTTTCTTCTTTTTTTTTATTAGTTTTTTTTTTGTCACGTTTGCAATACTACCGTTAGTTGTAACATTAGTTTATGTCTGAGGTTGAGGGACTCAATAACTTGACCATGTTGTAAACTAATGACTCCAGATTTGGTTTAGTGAAGCAGGTATTTCAACAAGGTGATTTTTTTTTTAATCAACTACAAATAGTTCAGTGGGTGATGATTTATAGAAGATTGCATTACAGCTTCTTGTCAAGTGTCATAGCGTAGCCTGCACGTAGTTTAGACAAATGGACTCGCACACAGATACACACGCGCACACAACCAGACCAGATACTTTTTCAGACACGTTTCTCACAGACTAAAAGAAAACATTTCCGTAGTCTTACTATACACACAGCTTGATCTCCGTAAGTAGCTTTTTGGCTTTTGTTTATAGTGCTCTTGCAATGCCGTCAGTGGATTTCTTTAGTTCTCAGTTATCTATTTAAAAAGTCATGTCAAACAAAAAAAAAGTTTTTCAGCTAAGTAACTGAAGCCACAAGTGTTGTGTATGATGAAAACAATTGTGTGTTCGTATGTTGGTGTCAGCTGTGTCCTTTTTTTTTCTTTTTTTGGATTGTGTTGGAAGAAGAAAAAAGCAAAACAAAAAAGAATTGTGAGTGCATTTGCTCAAATGGGTGAAACAGTTCTTGATTTAACCTCCTTAGTATGTACATAATGAGACTTCTGTTTTGATTTGTTTTTATACTGCGTGTTTCACTCTTGGCCTTTGTGTCCTTCAGAGATGTAGAAGATGGTAGCGTTTGTTTGAAGGAGGCTTTAAAGGACACCATGCAAGTTTGAGCTTTTGTCTTTTTTTTCTTTTCTTCAATTTCTTCTGCCTTTGATAAAATTTGTCATCATAAGCAGGTCTAATCTAAATGAGAATGATCAGCATTTAGGAGTCTGTCTGCCTTTTTCAGCCAACAACAGCACTTTCAGTTGTAGAACTTGCTGGATTGAAGAAGGGCTTATCTTTCTTTACGTACTGAGTCAAGCAACAGATTCATGTGATGGGTGTTCTCTGTTAAAATACCCCATATTATGCACAGCACATTTTGTTCTCCCCACCCATCCTCTTAAAATAGAAAGGGTTGGGATATATATTTTTTGTTGTTTTTTAAGTTTGTTTTTTGTTTAGGTTTGTTTTCTTTGCTGTAAAGGTTCCCAGAAGTTGTCAGTCTCAACAGACACATGCATACACACACACACACACAGAAAGATTCTCATATGTGCACTGAGTCCTGATCATGCCTCTGAATTAAGCCTCCTGGTACAATCAGAAAAGAGGTCCTGTTCAAAGTCCTACCCCTCCCGTCCCCCATGCTCAAACTGCTTCTTTGTGTCACAGGAGTGTTCAGTGATAGGAACTCTTGGCTTATTGGAAAATCATATTTACCGATTGACAACCCTAACTAGACATGATCAGATTTGGAAACAAGATTCTCTTCAGAGAATATGCTGTGCTCGATTAATTTGTGTCGAAGTAAGCGCATAAACTAGGTGTAACACATTGAAATTAATTTTCATTTTACACTGGAAACCAGTTTGACCAGTGTTCAAAATTAGGACAGCAATACAAAGATTGTCAACACTTCAACATTCAGTGCCATTGAATGTTTTCTGTTGCCTCTGATTGACAAAAAAAGTGCAATGAACCTTGCAATTCAACAATTCTGCTTTTTTGTTGTTGTTTTAAATTATTTGTTTTGCTGTATGGTCATACATCTGTCAGCTTGTCACTTGTGCTGAGTTGTATCTTATGTGCATAAACAGTACTGCCTCTACTGTAGTATTGGGGACAGACACCCTTCACACATTGATTTGTTGTAGGCAATAACTCAGAACTGTAAAATATTTAAAATTTTCATTTTATTTTTTATTTTCTCTTTGACTCATTCTTAAATCTGCTCCTTTTTGTTGGTTTTGGACTTCCAAGCATGTTTCTGATTATTTTTAATCAATAAAGGATGAACATATCAGCTGTTACATGAGCACCTTGTCCTGAATTGGCTTCTCCTCCCACTTTCTTATTTTTCCCAAAACAAAGCGCGAAAAGGTCGTCACTACTGGTGCTGAACTTTAACGTGTTGTGTGAAAGGTGAGCAACGCTGACTGGGGAACACGTCAGGGACCGAATGCATCTCAGACCAAATGCATCCACTTTTCAGTCACTACCCACACAGTGCTTCACACTTAACACCGGTGCATGACTACGGATTTTGTTCTATGCAGAGCAGAGAACATGGATTACGAAAAACATATTACAATGAGAATTTGTATCTCTTCTTTCACGAAGGTACGAATCTCAGCTATTTGCCTCACATGTGGTAAATTCAGTGTGGCCTATATCAGGATATTTCATCAGTACATCAAAGTGCGAAGGGGAAAGTAATGTATGTTACTTTTAGACTACAGTCACCATTCACCAGCATCACATAAAGTTGCAGTAAGTCAAACGCCCCTGCTGTGAGATTGGCTGTTTTGGCTGCGGTTACAAAGTCTGACGCGCACGTGCCTTCGTGCGCTCCAAAGTTCCCTGGAACTCAGCTGAAATATGCTGAGCAATACATTGGCTAACCTTTCCTATACGGTTATTACCTACGCTTATTATGCCCTAACTTGGCCTACCTGAGCGCGGTGCCGTGAGTTTTTTAGATTTGATTCGGTCATGGAAGGCACGATTGAAATACTATGCAAATAACGTAAAATTGTCGAATTTAAACGTGTCTGATTTAATCATCTCTAATACACAGGGAGTCTTGGATTGTTTACTATACGACTACCTCCTGGAAGAATATGATAGGCTTCGGGCAGATACTAACGGAAATCGGAGAGTTCGGGGTTTTTCAGAAGAGGCTGCTGGTGGCAATATGCATACCCAACATCTTCACTGCTTTTCATATGTTCGGGCAGATTTTCACCGGACTTTCTTTCTCCCATCACTGCAACACGGACTGGATCTTGTCAGTTGGGCCCAATCTCACTTATGACAAAGTATTAAACCTAACTGTCCCTTTGGACAAAGATGGAAAGTATCTCAGTTGCGACATGTTTACACCTGTGGATGAAGACTTAGATACTATTGAAAAGTATGGGCTCAACAGCACTACTCAGTGCACCGACGGATGGAAATTTAGCGCACCTGAAGGAACCACCACGATAATAACTGAGGTAGCTTATATCATATTTTATATTGAACAATTAATGTATTCTTATTAACATTTCTCTTGAAATTAAGTTTAGAAGGCCTGATTGGTGATTACTGATTGGTATTGAAGGCTACTGCTTTGTAATGTGTAATTTGTGGAGAAACACTGGCAGAGGCCTCCATGCACCCCTATTGTGATTCTCATGAGGGTACAACTTCTAGCGAAGGAATGGCAAAATATATCAAAAATATTGATACGATTTTTTTTCAGGGTTTGTTAAGGGGAGTCATCATAGATCAGTGGTTCCCAAACTTTCAACTGCCATGTACACCCCTGAGACATTCTATGTCCTACCACGTACCCCCTGCACCATGGACAGCTTGCTATTATAATTAATATTTTCCTAATTATTACTGCTGCATACACAAAATGTGAACTCATATTGATATACAGGCTACCATGTAGTGGCAATTGTGTTGTATTGGGGACAATTTGAGTGCTAGATCTTTGTCCACGTATAGTCTGTACCTGAACTTCATGTTGGTGAGACCTGAGAATCTATTCACAGACTTTTTTTGTGTACCCCCTTGAATTGATCCAAGTACCCCCAGGGGTACTCGTACCCCAGTTTGACAACCACTGTCATAGATCAATGACTGACAAGCACTAAATCACGTATCCTTTCTGCAGAGTGACTGTTCTCTCTCTCTCCATCTCCCTTGTCCAATCCATTTCCAGTTCAGCTTAGTGTGTGAAAACAGTGTACTGAACGAGGCCTCACAGTCCATCTACATGGCTGGACTCCTGATCGGGGCATTGGTGCTGGGGCCAATGGCAGACAAGTATGAACAAACATTCTCCATTGGCCTTTGATTGGTCAGCGACTGCAACGCTGTATAATAATAAATAATATCATAATATCATAATGATGATGACAATAATATGATAATAATTATTAACAACAACAACAATAACAACAACAACAACAATAATAATAATAATAATCACTATGAAGACATCATTATCATCATTATGAAGTCACTTGTGCAGCTAGAATATTTATTGTTTAGTCATGACTCTCCTTCTGCAGGTATGGCCGGCGATTTGTCTTGTTGTTGTCTCTGCTCCTGCAATTACTCTTTGGTGTTGGTGCAGCTTTCTCCCCAGACATATACGTCTATATCGCTCTGAGATTTGTTGTTGGTGTCACAATATCAGGGATTGCCATAAATGCATTTGTCCTAGGTAAGGTCATTCCCCTGAAATGTTTAATCTATAATCCACTGTCATTTTCACTCTCACTTAGTGCCATTTCAGTTCTTTTGAAGTCTCTTTTTGTTTGTCTTTAAATGTTGCTGTCATCTCTGCTTTGTAATTTGCCAATAAGCTGCCATTATCACTTCTATAAATCACCTGATCCTAACTGCAGTGTAGACAGACCATTTCAATAATGCAGCATAATGGTTTTCAAGTGGTTCAAGTTGCACAGGGTATCTTTGTTTAATAGTGTGCCAGGAGTTCTACAAATCTCACCAAGTCAAAGACACACAAAAAACCCAACAACATTCAAAACACACTTTAAAAGCAGTATGACCATATCCGGCTTTTTGGTATGGTGGCATCACACAGGGGCTGAGTGGTGTGGCACCTCCAAGCGAGCTCTTTTCACCATCCTGTCACACTGCTGCTACGCACTGGGCCTAATGCTACTGTCAGGCATCTCCTACGGCATCCGAAACTGGAGGCTTCTCCAACTGGTGCTGTCTGCCCCTGTCGTGCTACTGGGTGTCTACTATTGGTAAGACCAGCCAAAGCATGGGGAGTGGCTCAGATCAGGTTAGACCAGACAATGCAACTATTTTGGTGCTAAGCTACCTTTCTGGTAGATTATTGATGAGGAGAACAGTTTATTTCTCACTGTCGTTACTATGTTGTTACTCATCCTCATATGCCAATAGAGGGTATCAAAACTTTTAAATGATACATACAGATTATGTAGAGACAGTGATATAGCATAGCACTTTTTCTTCTTGGTAGACGTAGCAGTCTGTATGGTCACCAACTATATTTAGTGCAACAAACAGAGATATACTTACATCAGACTGACATGCAAGATTTCATTGAGCAACTATTGGAATGTGGTTGAGTTTGACTCAACTCATGTGACCTGACGAATGTGTAACCACAAATTAGTAGGAGCAGTGGTAAACGTAGTCTAATTTGAATCCAACGGTTACAGTGGAGTTGTCTCATCCTGGTCACTTCATCCACCATGCATCTTTTCTACTGTAAAGGATCCTTCCGGAATCAGCTCGTTGGCTCCTTACACAAGGCAGGCAAGAGGAAGCACGGAGAGAAATTAAGAAAGTTGCTCGGGAGAATGGTAGAAATGTTCCAGAATCCCTGCTAGAGAAGGTGTGTTCTACAGTTCCACAGTTTCAAGTAATGGATGATTCATGCACTGTTGTTGTTGGGTAGGCTACCTGCTCAGCTATGTAGTACAAACAAGTTGATCCTGGATGACTTGTCTCTCTCTTCAGCTGGAGGCTGAGAACACGGCCAAAACTGGGAACATGTTGGACCTCTTCAGAATACCATACCTGAGAAAAAGAGCCCTCATTTTGTGCTACATCTGGTTAGTGCTCAGTGCTGACAGGGCTGTACAAACAAATTAACACCTCTCTGCATTGACTGTTGTGGAGGATTATGTTCTCACCTGCATCCCCTCTCTCATCCTTTCTTTGCAGGTTTGTAACCAGCCTGGTGTACTATGGGGTGAGTCTAAACGTGGGCAATTTTGGCTTGGATATCTACCTCACACAGCTAATATTTGGCATTGCGGAGCTTCCTGCCCGTCTGGGCTGCTTCCCACTCATTGAACACTTTGGGCGGAGGATCTGCCAGAGTGTGGCCCTCTTTATTGGTGGGGCAGCATGCCTCATCATTCCCACCATACCTGAAGGTATCTTCCCAAATCTAATTAGCCTCTTGCTAGCTTAGCCATATTTGAAAAGCTTAACAGTCTGAACACCGTTCTGATCAATCAGTGCATTTAAAACCATGTTCAAACTGTTCATCTCTAAAATGTAGCTAAGCTAGCAAAAGAGGACTTGGGCCTGCCAGTATGATCTGCTGTAGATCCATATGAATTACGAGCATTTGAAGATGCTCAGTAAACCTACATGAAACACTTTTAGCCAATTTACTTCTCCCCATTCCACTCCCAACCATAATGTGAAACATCTCTGAAATGTAAAATGTCTGTTTTGTTTAACTTTCCGTCCAGCATTCCCCTGTGGCAATATTACCCTTTACCCTAATTTCTCCCTAAGCAAGCACACTGACACAATGATTCATGTAATTTGAGTGTTTGCAATCTCACATCTGTTTGCCTGCAAATTTAACCTTAGGTGAGGAAAGTGGATTAGTACTGGCTGGAACAGGTTGTTGACAGCCTTGGTAACTAGTTTCAGCTGTAGCCAGTCTCCGCTATTCAACAATATTCAGTCCCTCTGTTGCCCCATTCAGCCATATGTTCAGCACCCCTGTTATTAAGTATTAAGTATGGCTAGTTCTGTCATACGACATCTAGATGAGACATAATTCATCTAATAAATGCTGAGTCAGTGTTATAATGTTGTGTATGGTCACAATGGTTAAAATAAGTTGGCGATCTAATAATGCTGATTTGAACACAAGTCACTCATAAACGGCTTTCAGACATACACCGATCAGGTGTCTACCAGTCATCAAGCTGTAGTGATGACTATGGTGGTGGTGATATAGCGGTTAAGGAACCTGGCTAGCATGCTACTAGCCTGGATAATGTGGGTTTGAATCCTGGCTGCCGGTTTGCCCTTGAGCATGACACTTAAAGAGATCAATCAAGGTTCTAGGGGAGACTGGCCCTGATGTAATGATAGTTGAAAAGTGTAAGTCGCTTTGGATAAAAGCGTCTCCTAAATGCATAAATGTAAATATCGTGCTGCATGTTTGAATGCAAAAGTTGGGTATTTTTCACCCAGACATGACACTGCCTGTCCCCTAGTAACATACCCAGAGACGTAACCATTGCACTTAGGTGTGAATGGAGGAGTATGATGTCAGGAAAGGTTGAGGAGATGGTTGATGACAGCTTTACTTCATGCACCCTTCTCCAGCCTTACATAAACCACCTGGGTATCTATCCTCGAGGGTGCTGCTGGAGGCGGGGTTCGGGGGATTAGAGAACATTGTAATACGATTATCAATGTTTGGGGGCCCACAATTTCTAGCGGCACCCCTGTCTATCCTGTAGTGTGAACAACTTTCACCCAGTTTAGTACTAGAGTCTGAGGGTCAAGTCTGCATGATCAGTTCAATGTGATACCCGTGTGTAAATGTCAGCTTAATTTCTGGAAGGTATGTCTGAGAGTGGCTATGCAGTGCAGTGATACATCAACAAATTGTTATGAAGCTGATAAAAATTATTATAGTCTTAGCTAGCTGGTATTTAGTTTAGTACAGTTACAGCTAATGTACACAGCACATTTTTCAGATTTCACATCAACATCTCATCTCAACATGGCAATTAACTCTGGATAAATGCTCTGTTTCCTAGATCTGCCCATTGTGGTGACGGTGATTGCTGTGTTGGGAAAGTTTTGCCTGGCTGCCTCCTTCACCATTGTGTATGTGTACACGGCGGAACTCTACCCTACTGTGTTGAGGTGAGTGTGCGTTAACTGACATATGTCATTTCCTGTATACTGTCCCAGTGTACTGTCCAAGGAGATGGCAAAAGTACTCCATTGATGGAGGGGATTTAATTGTGTTACATATGTGCTCTGTGTTGGCACCAAAACTACTGCATGTAGAGCCATTCATCTTCACTATAAGGACAACAAGTCTGGCGATACTAAAGTCTCACACTAATTGGGAGTCACACCAGCACTTGAGATTTGTTTGAAGTAGAGTGTCTAAAGTATAACTCTGACTGCAAACCCAAACGCTGTAGTAGACTTCCGCGCACAGTGTACACCGAAAAGATCACGCATACTTGTTTTTCTAGTTGTCTGAATGCGCATCAAGGTCCTGTGTCCTACCACAGCAATATAATTCAGTTACTGAACCTCAACCTTAACTAACAAACTAGTTTTGTTCCATTAATGACCCTAATAAACACATGCACTAACCAGAAATTCTTGGGACTCACTCAGGTTTACTCCACAAATGAATATTAGTGAAACAGTTTGACCTGTTTACAGGAGTGCGTTTTAAGCGCATGCCATATATGTGCGTGCTATAACAAAATCTGGGAGGTACAAGCGTACTTGCGCATGCCACATTGATACAGTGCTTGTCTCACGCTCGGTGCGCCCTGGATGCACGCACCATGTGAGCGGAACTCTATCATGAGCGTAAGGGCATATAACATAAATAAGAATCATAAAGACTATAACTTTTTACGACTATAATGAGACATAGCCTACATTCTGATTTTTAATATTCTCACCAGTCTGTCTGTCTGTCTTTTTTTATCATTTATTTTGCCTATTTTTATCATTTTCAGTTCAATTATTTTGTGAAGTTATGTTTCAGTCTGTTTGCCTCAACTTGAAAATACCTGTGGTTAATTCCTGTTCTTTTATTCGCAGCATAAATATATAAGTGTAAATAAACAAAATATGACCATTGCACACTGGGAGTCTGTCTTTTGTTATGCAAGCATATGAGCCAGGCAAGCTCATAAAGTATGCCTGAGTGCTAAGTGCTAAGCAAAATGCGTTGCTTGCCCAATAAAAGACACACTTAATGTCCTACAGTGTGCTGTGATCACCTTTTGTTTATTTACAATTTTTGAACCGGCAACCCACCAGCACCTGGTTTTAAGACACCTTGTGTAGTGCAAAGTTTGCTGTTTTTTTTAACCTAAAAGTGTGTTTGACTTGACTTGGTTCTCACACAGGCAGAATGGAGTGGGGCTGAACTCCATGTGTGCCCGAGTGGCGGGCATCCTTGCGCCGCTGATTGGGCTCCTGGGGGTGTACCACAAAGCCATTCCCATGATCATCTACGGCTCTCTCCCGTTTTTGGGAGGAGCGCTCTGCTTCATGCTTCCAGAGACCCTCAACACAGAGCTGGCAGACCACACTGACCCAGAACATGATGAGAAGTGAGTAGAATGATTGCCCACTTTCATAGGTCCTTAAAGCAATAGTCTGAGGCCAATCAACGTCTATGCCTCTACTTGTTTGGGGTGGCTGAGCGTTGTTGGTAGGTATGGAAATGAGAAAATTTGGTAAAATGTGAACCGAATAGCAAAATTCAGTTTTGTTGTCCTGTGCCCCCATGAGTTAATGCGAACTGCTGGTGCGCAAATTCAGTCTGTGTTGAACTAAATTTTCTCACTCTTTATTTCTACTGACAGCGCACAGCAATCTCAGACAACAGGGCTGTGTGTGATTTACTCCACACTGTCTCTTTGATAATATTTAGGCTAATGTTTTACTGTTTAAAAGACACGACAAAATGCAGTGCTTTGCATAAGTTTAAAGTTTCACTGCACAAATGGGCATTAGTAAGCATAATGAAGGAGGGCACTACGGCAAACTGGTTCAGTGCAACAAAAATTAACTTATGTAAAGTGTGCCATTTTTCTCTTCTGATTTAAATAGAAGTTACATGTTCAACTATAGGTAATGATAGTGTTTGAGCCTGCAGGTGTGTGCCATGTGTACCAAATACAGTACTACTGCATACAGTCGCCATCTTGAGGGTTAACATACATACTTCTTTTTTGTAGAAAACATGAAAATGTGGCTTTCACTGGGGAAGAGGAAAAAGTGCTCCAAACTACCAAACTGTGATGACATCAAATGAAGTTTTACTGGACAATTAAATAATGCTGTACAGAAAAATGTGTATTCTTATTTTTAAATGTCACTTAAATATGAAATTGAGGAATGATATTAATGTTATTTAAGACTTGTTTTATATTAGTCTTAATATTCTGTATGATTTCAAAATATATTGTTTAATAAATTCAAATACATTTATTTATTCTATAAATGAGGTCTACTCTATGGCTCTGTGGAGGATCTCCACTCTGTGTAATGTCACATCAGTGCTATTATAATTAATTTTGGTTGTGTATTGCTGGTTTTCATTAAATGCATTATCTCATCTTTTAATCCATAGTTGAAAGTAGAAGTACTGTAAGTACATTATTGTTAATTTGAATAATACTGAATTATATTCATTTCAGACTTTTAATGTTTGAATTATGATTTTGTTCTTTTAGAATGACACAAATACTCAAACACAGACACTGCCACTTTATTAGCCTCAACTGAAATGCAACTGGACTGATGCTATTAGTGATGATTTTATTAGTGAATCATTGTACACTGCAATTTGTATTGATTATCTTTTAAAATGTACATATAAATTCAAAGTATAAAAATCTTAATCACAGTGTAAAACCAAAAACCTGGGTGAGTCTACATATCATCTGTACCATTGACAATGTGCTGGCGCCAGCGGTCTTTGTGCTGCGGACGGCCAAAACCTTCGTCGTAGTTGCCTTTCCTCCTGAATAACTGCTGGTAGTGAAACACGCAGTAAAACTCCCCGTAAAGAGGTGCATAGTTGCCAAAGCTAGGATAAAAAAAACAAATGTTTGCTGATTTTATAGTATATTATTGTAGTGACATATCCATGATGATTTAAATGAAAATCAAAATGCTGACAGAAAAATTAAGTTTCATTAATTAAATTAGCTTGAAGGCTTTGAATGATGTGTTTATGTGTGAATTTCAGTGATCTGTAAGCACAAATCTGGCCGCGTGATAATCTTCATTCATTAACTTTCAGCCATTCAACCAGTGCTTGTGCAACATCTTGTGGTGAAGACATTTTCCAAGAAACTGATTTCATGAAAGTTCTTTTACGGTAATGAGTTGATTGGCTCATTTCACCCTAATCAGTGTGGTTTATTGTGCCTGTATGTGTAATTGAACATGGATGCCATCTCCCAGTGCTTTTAGACCAGGGGCATTTCCTCACCTCAGCTTCTTTTGGCAATGCTTGCAACAGAAGCAGTTCTTGTGGAATATGAACTTATCTGTCACCATCTTCTCCATAGGGTAGACAGGCTTCAGACACACAGAGCACATGTCCTGTGTGGCAGGTTGAAACTGTGATGACAGTATTTCTTTGTTAAGTGTTGTGTTAAGTAGTGAAAAAGAGGCTGATTGCACCATGTACAATTATGTGAATACGTATCTCCTTTTGTCACAGTATTTCTGCATTAGGCTGAAATAGAGGTTTTATTGACTTATTGTAAATTGTGGTTTCATTGACTAACATCTGGCCTAAAATTTCCTTTCCAATGTAAGTAATAGCCTACAATTAAAATGT
The DNA here is from genome assembly GCA_015244755.2 of Tenualosa ilisha. Lineage (NCBI taxonomy): Eukaryota > Metazoa > Chordata > Actinopteri > Clupeiformes > Clupeidae > Tenualosa > Tenualosa ilisha. Next base: position 3,152,128 of record PYXC01001844.1, on the reverse strand, counting down.
GATATTCAACATTACCTCATTTGTAAATTGGCTATTCCTACTGGTACTCTAAATAGGTTATACAAAGAGTAATCAGGTACAAATGATGATTTTCCAAATATTTTTTTTATTATTCAAGCAAAAATGTATCCAACTAAATTTGAAAGAGGGATGGAAAACAGACATAAATATGAAATGGTATAAATGTAAAAAAAAAAAAAAGATAATAAACAAATGCATTTGTTACACTACAGTGTTTAGACATGTTTGGGGACAGTGTATTATAACAGGGAGCCAGTCTTGTGAGTGTTTTCCCCTCAGGCTATTCTTACAACTGTAATAACAGCTTTACATTGGAGGCCTGTCCTCTCTAAAGGTTGGCAAGTTTACTTTGGGGTATTTCACAAACTCTGATCTTGTCGGGCTGTTTACTGTCTGGCAGCTGGATGATGTGTTAGTCTCTGACTGAGTGGTTACCGCTGTGGAGTAATATCTGTTTCCAAAGCAGTCTGTTTTCTCGTAGTCTTCTTTGATTGTTTTCTTCCCAGATACTTTTATTCCCCTGGGCACTGTTTGTACCTCGAGCACATTGAAGTGATGTTGATCGAAGGGGTTGTCCATGGAACTAAGAGCCTTGGTAACGTATGAGCATTCACTCTTTTTACCCATGATGCTTTCCTCTGCTCTGCCACTTTTAACGACAAGATCCTTTGTGGACTGGAATCTCTCTGACTTTACACTATGTTGTTGAGGACTGCTTGTTGGACTGACTTGTTGAGTGGGGCTGGGAGGGTCTGACTCCTTCCTCACCCCAGACTGTATTGAGATGAAGGAGGGGGAGGATGGCGATCCAGCCCTCTGTTTGACAGCTGGTATCTCAAGTTTTGGTGTCTGTCTCACCTCTGTCACTTCAGATGATCTGGGGCTTTGGCTCACGTGCACTGCTTGTTTTTTTTGCCCTAGGGTCTTTTGTGATTTACTGGAGCCTATGCTGATTTTACGAATGTTGCTGAACGACGGAGATGCTTGGGCTGACCCCATAGATTCCTTGAACAAACCGGACAGCCCAGTGATGTCTGACTCTGACTTCAGCGTGGAGACCGAGAGAAGAGCTTTTCTTATGGCCTCCTCTATATCCAGAAGTTTCGCTAGGGTTTGCTCTTTCAAATTAAAAATCTCAGCACTTGCTTTCTCAAGGTCGCCAAATGCCAGCTCCATGGTGGATATCTCTGGTCCTTTTATTGGAGATTCACATTTCTCCTCAGTCTTTGCCTGTTGTGGTTTTAGCTTCTTTGGTGTTATTCTAACCCAGTCTGGAACATTCTCAAAGATTCGCCTCAATGCCTTCACGTCAACTTCACTAGTGTCTGCCTCAATCTCCTCAACCTTTGACAAGATGATTTTCAGCTCCTCTTGTTTGCGTAGGTTGTCAAAAATCTCCATCGCTGTCGTCACATTCCCTCGCATGATCTCATCCCTGTGAACTGACAGCCGCTGCATTCTTTCTTCCTCACTCTCTTTCTTGACTTTCTTTTCCCTCATTACAACTTTAGATTCATCTCGTTTCTGTTCATCATTTGGGACTGGAAAGGATTCAACAAGGCATGCTGAATGAATGCTGTGACATTGCTGTGGTGTAGACACCTGTGTTGGATGTAAAATGTTTTCTTTGGCCATTTTCATCCGCTTTGGCTTGACTGGTCTGCTTTTGTTCACATTCTGATCAGATGAACCAAAATTCTGCAGTTCTGCTTGAAATCCTGACACAAACTCATTGCTGGCTTGAAAAATGGCAGAAGAACTCTGTACTAACTCACAACAACTCTTGGTTATCTGTGCTTCTTGCGAGGAGACAATTTTTTCCTCTGCATTACTGCTAACAACAGTAGATTTACATTCTGTCTCAGAGTGTTTTACAACTTCATCTGTCTCCAAACTACCAGATGTCTTCCTTTCAGTGGTGTCACATGGAACAGTTTCTTGTGTTCTTGTGATTTCCTGGTGTTCAGAGACCCTGTCCTTAGGGGATTTCATCATTCCCTTGCAGAGGGCATCTTTGTATGATATTGGTCCTGACTGAGAGGGCTCTCCCTGAGGCTTTTTCTCTATTGCAGGTTCCTCATGTGTTTTTGGCATATCTTGTCCTAAATTGTGTTTTTCAGTACTTTTTGGAGATAACATGCTTTCAGTATCAGCAGGTTTTGCTTTCAGATGATCTGGCTTAGGAGGGATTGTAGGCTTTTGGCCTTGAGCCTTCTTACCCTTTTTCTTTGATTTCTTTGATGTAGCAGAATGTTGTTCTTTGCTATTCAAGCACTGAGGTGTTTCTGTTTTACAGTGGTCTGAATGGGCGACAGCAGCAGAGGGTTCATTAGAAGCTAAGCTGGCCCCGTGATGGTCCAGTGGTGCTGATGCAGTGGGAAAAGATGGGGTCACTAACTCATCACCCTGTTTAACCACAATCTCTGCCTTTTTTCCTTGCTTGTGTGACTTTCCTGTGTCCTTATAAATCATTGCAGCTTTGAAATCACTCTGGGTGACATTCAGATTAGACTGGCCCAAGGACTTGAGCGCTGCCTGGATGTTGCCTTTGACAATTTCCTCCTCCTCCAGTGGAGGCTCACTTGCACTGGTCGGTAGGGACCTGGTAGTTTCCTTGGTAACTGCAACAGAAGATTCATTAGATGCTAAGATGTTTCCCTTTTGGTCCAGTGGAGCTGACCCAGTGGGAAGCAAGTTGCTGTCATCAGGTGGGGTCACTAACTCATAACTCTGTTTAACCACACTATCTGTATTCACTGCCTTTTTTTTTTGCTTGTGTGACTTTCGTGCTTTCTTATAGATCATTGCATCTTTGAAATCACCCTGGGTGACATTCAAGCTGGACTCGCCCAAGGACTTGAGTGCTGCCTGGATGTTGCCTTTAACAATTTCCTCCTTCTCCTCCTTCAGTGCAGGCTCACTTGCACTGGCTTGTAAGGACCTGATCGTTTCCTCGGCAACTGCAGCGGAAGGTTTATTAAATGCTAAGATGGCCCCCTGTTGGTCCAGGGAAGCTGATGCAGTGAGAATCAAGTTACAGTCCTCTGGTGGAGTCACTAACTCATCACTGTGTTTAACCATACCCTCCATATTCTCTGCTTTTTGTCTTTGCTTATATGACTTTCCTGCGTCCTTATAGATCATTGCAGCTTTGAAATCACTCTGGGTGACGTTCAGACTAGACTCGCCCAAGGACTTGAGCGCTGCCTGGATGTTGCCTTTGACAATTTCCTCCTTCTCCTCCTCTGGTTGGAGCTCCCTTGCACTGCTCTGCAAGGACCTGATAGTTTCCTGAATATGACCCTTTTTAATCAGCATCATGTCATCGACCTCTGCAGTCTCCTGTGTCTCTTTATCCTCTGTGTGGTGCTCCAACAAGGGAGCATCTTGTGTCATTCCTTTTTTCTCCTCAGTGGTATCTACTCTCTCCAAATCTGGTGAAGATGTATATTTGTCTTGAACTTGGAAGCTAGCGGGTGTAACTGTGTAGCTACTATTTAGCTGCTGTAACTCAGAAGGAATCATACTTTTCTGGTTAATGAAACTGTCCCTGGCTAAGACATGAGTGCTTTCTTGCTTTATTCGTGCATCTTGTTTTTCTTGAATACTATGCTGAAGTGCCTTTGCCTCCATTGTGGCTTGTTGAAGACTTAAGATGGCTGCTTGAAGATTGTTAAGGTCATCTTCTACTGCCTCCACCAACTCTCCCCTCAAGACTTTACCTATGTCTTGGTTTTCATCATGTGTTGTAGATCCGCCAGCTTTGATAACTGCTGGTTCTGCAGGAATATCAGGTATTTTTTCACTTTGGATTGAATTGCTACCTCCATCTGTTGTGTTCTTGTTCGTGGTTTCATCTGGTGAACATTTTACTGCAGTATTTGGTGCTGAAACTTTTCCCTTATGAAATATCTTGGTCTGTTTGCTGTGAGTATAACTTGGACTGGGAACATCACTGGGACAGGAGAAAATACTTTTTATGTTCCTCACACTGCCTGGAACGATCTCTGTGGCATCTTCTTCTGTAATGGGGCCCTTCACCTCCTCAGCAGGTGAGTTCAGATCCTCTTCAGACGGTGTTTTCCGAAGACTCTTAAGGTATTCCAGGTCTCCCTTCTCAATACACTTTCTGAACAGTTTCACATTCCCACGCTCACTTTCCACAACTCTACATGGACCAGAAGCCATTTTGTCCTGAGCACTGGCAAGAAGGCTTCTAATGGTTCCTTTAACATCTCCTTTAGCTTCTTCCTCAGCCTCCTCAGGGGTGCTAATCTCCATTGTTTCCTCTGTGGTTGTCTGTGGTGGAAATCCCTTCAAGACAAGGTCCCTGTGACTGAAGAGTGAAAAGACAGACACTTGATTGACTTCGTGTGAAGTTTCCGCTTGGATAATAACGCCCTTTTTCAATGAACTGTCTACACTGAGAAGATCCTCAACAACTTGGACCAGATTAACTGTTGTGCATTCTCTGTCTTGGTGTACTGTGAATGGAAGCTGGTGGATGGGCACATCTATATTCCTGATCTCCACATTTCCCTGTTCGTCTTCCTTTATAAACTGCACACAGGACATGAGGTTTGCCCTGGGCAAAAGCTGAAGTAGAATATTCTTCATGTTCCCAGTAATGATTTCCTCTGTTTGAATTTGTGGACAGTGTCCAATGGTGAAGTTGTATGTAGCTTTTTTGGCAGTACCTGTTTCAAGAGATTCAACTATTGTGCCATTTGAATGAATGACATTAAAGTTATAAAGAGATCTTAGCCTTTCACTCATGCTTATGTCTGTGGTGTCGGCTCCCTCTCTGCAGTTAATTTTATGAAATGGTGTGGATTCAAATAAATGAGCCCTGTCCTTAACATTTGCCTTTTGTGTTTCCTCTTGAGCACTGATATTCTCCATAGTGGCCAAATTATTCTGTGAAGAAAGGTCTCCACTTTGCCTTTTTTCTCCTTCTTTGAGATAAGAGTTTTCTAAGTATTTTCCATAAACAAATCCAGGGTTTTTAGTGTGTGAGCTAAAAACTTTCATTTGCTTTTTGACTGCTCCCTTTTCTTCTGCAGAGACAACTACCTTCATTGCTGTGACATTCTCATGGCTGTCTATGTGTTTAGGGATTTTCTGAGATTCAAACATCAGTCGTGTAGAGCGAACATCTGCCATTCTTTCCTCCTCAACATTGCTATCGGTTTGATCTCTTGAAATGACTTCTGAGGTCATCGCAGGATGTGGCTGTAATTGGTCCAGAGGGCACTCCACTGGAAAGAAGGGTGTTCCTGAACTCTCGGGCATTGGTCTTGCTATTGACTGCACCACCCTGGGAGGTGCCATTTTCTGCTCTTCCGTGGCGACCCACCCCTCTCTCTCTAAGTGGGTTTTCGAGTCATTGGGGTCCCCTATGTTTTCGAGAGCACAGTTCTCAAATATCCAGCGCCTCGACAGGACCTCTCCCTGGTATCCAGTGTCCACAGCTGTGGACTCAGACCCGCAGACATCAGCCAGCTCCTCGTCCACCACCCCATCCAGGCTCTTCAGCTCGGGGCAAGTGTGCTTGAGGAGTCGTTTTAGCTCGCATTTCTGGCGCTGCTGATACAATGCTGAGAATGCCTCTTTGGAAGGTGGAGTGGGTAAAAGGCACTGGCGCATGGGGCTTTGGGTTATGTTTGCACTGGGAGTCTGGGATCTTTTAGCAGCACTCTGTGAGGGATCATGTGTCAGCTGTGTCTCTGAAAGGTCTGTTTGAGAAGCTTGGGAATCTTCTGCCATCTTGAAGGAAAAGTTAAAAGTAAACACACGTTACGTTTGCTTTCTTTAGGTGGCATTTGTGAAATTCCTGGTGGCCATGCAGTGCTACATACCTGACAAGTAACATGCTCCATGCTTCAAGTAGTAGATTAGCTACCCCAGTCCATAAGTAATGATGCAAACAGCACTGTAGCATGCATGTCTCTTTGTGTCCTTAGAGCAAAATTGTCAAAATTTGTCCCAGGAGAGGTTTGCACTTGATCCATTAAATCAAACACTCAATTTCAGCCAAGGCATTTTACTTTTGCACAGTAGTAGTTTCACAGTGGATTAAAGATTTTGTTGTAAAGGTTCACTAAATAGATTTTCCACCTTTTTTCAGTATATAACTGTCCTTTGAATTCACCCAAATGACAAAAATGCCTAATGAATATGCTGTAAATACTTGCAGAGCTCCTGGATTAAAGCATTAAAATAACAACGAAAACAGAATTCCTCTTCAGTAGTGGCATCAGTCGTGTAGAATAAAAGTGGTTGAGAGCTATACAGTTTTTGTGAAGCTCAGCCTTGGTAGCCTAGCAAATGTCTTATCAGCAGTAGGTCCCTTTGCATTTGATGCGATAGTCCAGAATGCTTCAAACCATAGCCCTGTTGTTTTAGCTCACCAAGTGCTGTCAAGTTCTCTTGTGGTAAGAAGAACAAGAGAATTTGACACAACATAGATTGTATAGTGTATCAGCAGCTTATGGTAACTAAATGAGGCCATGCAAAATTAAACTAAAAGTCAGTTGCCGTTCGCTATTCAGTCTATGTTTCTCTTGTTTATCCTCCTACTGACAGCACAGCTCGAACAACAGGGCTATGGTTGGTCACTTTAACCTGGGTGGCATGGCATGGCCACCTTACAGACCTGAAGTTGTGGTTTGAGTGAAAAGGCAGACTGTGCTTCCAATGACTCAGGTTATACATACACACATGCATTACTATGACATCATATCATTGGTATTAAAAAAGCATTGCTTACTTAGCACTTTCATGCTTTCTAAAAAACACAAGTGGAAAGACCATAATACGTACATATGGTGTATTGCATTTTCATAAAAAACTCACAAAACTCAGTTTGTTAGTCCATTCATAAATGACTCACTCATAATGTGTCTTACCTTAATTGCTTTAGTTCTCTTTCCAGATGGGTTGGATGAATCAATTTCCTGAAAAAAAAGGAGTTGTTATGCTGATATGTGCTGCATACCCTGCCAATATCATTATGCATGGCAGTCCATTGGTTTTACAAACTGAATCGGATTAAGCAGTTGCATATCCTGGTAGCTTCAAAATTGTAATCTTATTTTCTGCTAATCTTCGTTTGTTGTATTGTTGACAACTGACACAATTGTTTAGGGCCTACTGATTTTCAGAGGCACTGAAGTTGTTTACCAGGGGTGCCCAAACACTATTACATACAAAATGAAAGCATGTGCTTATCCCAGAGGCCCAAAGAATTCAGTACACATTCAACTGTTACTTTACCCAGTCCATTATGACATACAGTTTAAATTTTCATATCTGTGCATAAATTATGTTAATAAGTTTGTCACCCAACCTGTTTTAGATTTCCGGAGGTTTTCACCGCAGCCACTTTTGACTGATAGAGTGCAGACATGGCTTTGACAGAAACAGATGATTTCTCCCATCCGAAGAGAAACTCACTGTCTCTAAAGTCTGCTACAGATCTCTTCTCTTCTGCAATTAGCCATAAAACACAGAGATGAGCAAGAGCAGCCAGAAAACCGCAAATCCTCCCTCCAGTATAACAGCGTTAAAGAACATGAAATTAAATTCCTGTGTCTAGATCCTGCTGGTCATGTAGGTAGGTCAAACTTTGGTGACCTTCTGCCTGGTGAATCATATTAAGTGAAAGTAAAAGTACACATGGACACACACATATAGCTGAAAAAGACAACACCAGAATGGACAACACCACAGCACAACAACAATACCACAATACTACTATAATACCACAACACCACAATACTAACAAGTAGCCACAAATGTGCCTGTCAAATCAACACTGTGAATCAATGCAAAGTGACAGGCCAATCCACAGTCATGCCTCATGTTATTGCCCCTGATACAGTAGTGGACCGTGACACAAATGACAGTGGCAAATGACACATAGGCCTACAATATGCTGCATGCTAAACATGAGTAGGTCAGTATTGCTTATGGGTGTTTGCTATCTTAACCTGTAACCTACTCAGCAACAGGGTACCTCTCTGACAGTGTTGGGTGTTCAGAATATCAAACGCTACCACAGCTGTTTCCTTCACTACAAGCTAAAGTATTTAAAGGACACATTAGAAGTGACTCAATAACACTATCTATGTCCTCTCAGAGTTGAAAGGGAATATAAATATAACTCAGTGTTATAAGCTTAGTGACTTTTCACTTCAGGCAATTCAGGCAAGAAAAGAACATACAGACAACCATCTCCAGTGGTGCTCTTCCTGTTTCATGGCAGTGCTGCAACGATTAAGCACCTTAGTTGTTGGAATGTGCATTTACACACTAGAGGACTTTCTTTTAATCGTTAGAGCATGCATACAAGTCATGAACTAAGCAGTCACATGAAAGAAAATTTGGTTATTTATACCCTTGTGACACAAATTCCATGCAGGATTTACTGATTATAAACCTATGGAATATTTGGTTGTAAATTATATTTTGTTTACATGTTTATGAATAACTAACTATGCCAACATGATATTATATTATATTATATTATATTATATTATATTATATTATATTATATTATATTATAGGCCTCCAAGCATAAGCAAACTACTCCATAATGAGGCCCTACTATATCATATCTGGTATTTGAACCAGATAATTATCAGGACTATCAGTTGGATAATTATGTGTGGCATGGGCAGTCAGGTGGAGACCACAACCAAACCTAAACATAACTTCCACAACCAAACCTAAACGTAACTTCAACCGAAAGTCAACTCCACTCTTGATTTCAGTCCATTTTCATCATCAGATCTGTGATCAAACCTCTTAAACATGCAAGACAAACTATGAAACAACATCTGCCATGCTATCAAACTGTATGACTGTGACCTTGATAATCATTAATGTTGACTGTATAGTATCAACCAAACACTCACTCACCAAAGCAAAGAGAAGCCTGCTACTCAGTGCCGCTGTTGCACATGGTTTGACTAGACTTGACTGGACAGTGTTGCTATCATTGGCAATTTCCTGCCCCATTCCCACACAGCAGAGTAAATGTGTAGGCTAAATCGGTCTCCTCTCTCTCACTCTCTCTCTCTCTGTGTCTCTCTTTCTCTCCCTCTCTCTGTGTCACTGGGCCTCCGACTGCTCCCATTCTGGCAACAGCTGACCCTGTCATCCCAGCCACCTTCAAGGGACGGTGTTACCAAATGGCTATTTTTGGATGCGGCCTGTGGCTTTTTCTGTTCTGGCACCAGGCTGAGTCAATCACTAGTGGTGGAGGTTATTATGTAGCCAGGGTGGCCCTGATATTATATCTGTCCCCCACTTCCTCTACTTTTTCTGTAAGGTAGGTCAGAGTGATTTAGTATTATTCATAACCATTTACATAGTAGGTTAAGAGCATAGTAATATGGGTAACACTTTCTATGAACGCAGTATTTCTAAAGCATTTTAAACACATTTATAAAGGGTTTAAATGCATTCACAAAGCCTTATAACTAATGACATTAGTGTTCAGAACTGCTTCTAAACTCAAGAAGGCACCTTTACAGACGATAAGTAAAGTGGCAAAAAGAACAAGAAAATTTGATACAGCATAGGCTCAATGGCAAATCAGCAGCTAACGTCATCTGAATGGAGCATAAAGGAATGAAGCTGAAAGTGAGTTTCTGTGTTCCATTCCGTTAGTGTCAACTGCCAGCTCACTATTTGTGATGTATCAAATTTCCTCATTCTTTTTCCTCAGACAGCACTCAGTGACCTTGAACAATAGGACTATGGATTGATTCACACCGAATTTCTCCTTTAACTAAGTAGAGGATATTAACTAAGTAAAAGATATTTCAAAATTCACCAATTTCTCACTTCTGTGTGAGAGCCAGTACTTACCATTATCTGATGTTTGGTTTGTCCCGTCAAGGTATACACCAGATACAGTCTGGCGCCTTTCTGGACGGCTCCTTCTTGCAGGCTTTGAAGAAAACAGAATGTATGGAAGTAATAGAAATGTACACAATGAGATCTAAGACAGTTAGCTACATGCTCTTAGTAAGTCTTTTAATTTTGTTGTAGTTTGAATGTTAATCCTCTTTTAGTACGTCACTTTGGATAAAAGCGACTGCTAAATGCATAAATGTAAAGACTGATATCCCAATGTCATGACAAAGTAAATACTTAATCGGGTGGTGTACATTAGATTAGATTATACACCTCTGTTTAGTATGCTATTCATGGCATAGCATACTATAGAAACGCTAAAGCACATAAGAATATAGTATTTACTATTATTCCGGTGTAATGAAAATTTAAAAAAAAAAAAAAAAAAAAAACACCACAAAGAGGCTGACACTTGATTCTCACCTTTGGAGTGACTTCTGTTCCTGGACTTGTGTGTGGTGGAGGATTATGGGTATTGTTGTTTTTCATCACTTCCTCCACCTGCTCATCCGCATCCTGTCTCTCCTCGGTCACAGCCTTAACCTGTGCATCTCCATTGGCCGGTGGGAAATTTTGGGGGGGATTGCCAGCATGCTTCAGCTCTCCCGGAGTGGAGACCTTAGACTCAAAGAGAGCCCTGAGTGCACTGGTGCCCCCCAGTGACCATACACAACGAGGCTGACTCAGGCTCTCCATGGACTTGGAACGTGAGAGAGGCTGCGAGTGCCTCTCACTTAGGGACCTAGAGCGCTCCCTCACCCTGCTAATATGCTCTGCAACCACCGGGGGCTCCACCTCAGGGTTAACTGTTGGGCTGACTGTTGGCTCAGGAACTGGAGCTGGGGGAGGCTCATGAGGCACATGTGCTAGAGAGGTCTTTACACAAGAAAAACATATATTATTTCTCCTTATTTTGTATGTATATATAATATTTATGTCACTATGTCAAATTAAATTGCTCCTTTTAGCTACTGCCTGGGCTCAAAATATCGTCACATGCATCCATGTTACTATGGAGAGGATTCCTGTAGACAAGCCAAAGTTTTCTAGGTCGATACAACAAAAGTTCAGGTTGAAAAAAAAAACAAAAAATAAGTTATTCATGTTTTTTCATAAATTTAGCATTTCATCAGTAATGGAAAAACTCACCTCTTGTTTTTCATGTTTAGATTGAGTTGTCTTTCCTTTAGGTGAAAACCGGTATCTAGCCAAATAACAAAATAAGTATGCAGATGAAACAATACACATGGGAGTGGACAAGTGGCTTAATTGCTAACAGTTTGTGTATAATCAACTATGCCACAAAGGCCCTGTTTACATGAATGCAGAATTTTTTTATTGCAGATTGCGTGTGTGTGTGTTTGTGTGTGTGCGTGTGTGTGTGTGCGCGCACAGTATGTAGAAAGGACAACTGACTCACTCTTCCACCAGCTGAGAGACAGACTTCTTTCTTTCCCTGAGTCCAATATCAATAATCACAGGCCTCTCTGTGTGTATGCTCCTCAGGGACTGTGTCCTCCTCAGAATGCTCTTCACTTCCATCTTTCAAACACACACACACATGCACACACACACACACACATACACATACACACACGCACACACACACACACACACACCACACACACACACACACACACACACATATTAATAGACAACAAAACTCATAAGGTCCATATTAGACCAGACATTGGTGTATACAATGTTATGTATTCCAGCATGAGAACAGTCACAATCACATTTCCTATTACAAGGCATTGCAAGACAATGGCATTGTGCTTGTGTATGTTAATGTTTATATTTCCTAGTAGATACTGCTATTCAAAGATACATAAACATACAATACATCATATTTGAACCAAAGCCCAAACAAAACACAAGAGGAAGCTCACCCCTCTTGTCAGTGATCCCCTTGACGCAACGTACAATGTTTTGTTACTGTTTGAGGAGCAGGTGCTCCCATTTTTTTATGGAACTAATGTTGTGTAAAAATCTCCTTTTTACAGTGTTTGTGAGGAGGAGACATTTCCTGAATGTCACAAAGAGTGTTCGAAAAAAGTGTTTTAAAAAATCGATTCACATCACTTAGCCCACCGTTAAAGATTTTGTCCTAATGTTATAAAAGAAAGCTGTGGTTGAGATAAACTTGATTGTTAGACAACAACATAATTATGCTATGCATTACGCTGCAACAGTTGAAGCACAGATCAGAACATTTGTGACCTAAAACATGCTAAATTATCAATAAAACCTAGCAGAATTTTGTCAACATAATGAAAAATATACTTGGCTCAAATTATACTTGACACTAGAATGCGGTGTAACGTTTTAATGTTCATTGTTTTCAAGTCAATTTACAACAAATATTGAAGATGAATGAGAGTATTACCTTTATATTCTTACAGTCCTCTGTAGCTTCCGTGTACTTTTTCCAGATGCATCACAAGACACGCACAAGGTGAAACCTGAGAAATCTACGTGCAAAGTCCTTTTGCTTTATTGGGTCTACAGAAACTGTTAAAGACATTAATTTTAGCAAAACTTACCACAGTATTCTACTTCACTGCTATGAACTACAAAATAATTTCTAGATAAATACTAAAAAAAATAATAAATATTTTCAAAATAATATGTAAATAAAATTTCTAATCATGTATGGAAATGACTACTCTTTGTCAAATGAATTCTTGATAACACTTTATTGGAAGGCATCTACATAAGAGTGACATGAGCCTGTCATAAACATGACATGACATGTATCATGAACATTAATGACACTTTAATTAATGTTTATGACTGTTGTAATAAAGTGTCAATCTGTTTCTGTAATGTAACTGACACTGTTTAGGATGAAGAGATAAAGCAGATGACAATGACAACAGTCATAAACATTAATGAGTCACAGTGTCATTAATGTTCATGATACATGTTATGTCATGTTTATGACAGGATTATGTCAGTCTTGTGTAGACACCTTCAAATAAAGTGTTTTTTTTATTAGATTTAGTTCCTGAAAGTATTACAATCTTATAATGAAACAGCATGATTGTCATCTTTAATGTTGCCTTAAGTAACCATTTTTACCATGCCAATTTGTGCTGGTGTTTTAAAAGCCTACAGTGATTTTAACATCTATACTAATTCAACCAACAGAAATGACTGTTGGCTCCATAAATAGGCTATGTTTACTTTCACTGAATGGGTGCTACATTTTCAGAACTGCCATTGTCTTTTTTTTTTACTTTATTTTTCCATTACCCGTCTCATTTTAGCAAACGCAGCACGGTACTCTAACTGCCGTGTGTTAATTTTTTAACCCAAGGTTTAGCTGTGAGTGGATCTGTGTCCCTCGTGCTTCGATGGTTGGCCCCAGTGTTGAATGAGAGTTCAGGGGGTCATGTCACTTTGGCCCTGCCCATCAGTACAGGCTCCCTGGACACATTTAACCTCATAGGGTGTGACGGGACCACAGTTGGGGTGTCGGTGTTGCTGCTAGGGTGAAGGATGAGGTATGACAACAAGTAAACTCAAAGGCAATGACACCCCAGACAGGAGACAATTGGTGGGTGAGGGATACATTGTGTCTATGCATTCAAAACATGAACAACAGTGTTTTTCTAAAATGTCTGCCAGTCATTGTGAACTGAAGACAGCAATAGCATAATGAAGGATAGTGTGCAGTCATTTACCAAAACAATACAATATAAAAGTCTAATATGTACATTTACAACATAGTATTATCTATAAGTATGTAGTGTGTATGTAAGTGTGTATATATTATAAAATATAAGTTATGTCATTATGTGATGGTACATTACAGATGAAATATACTTCTTATGTTTGATCTGGATCACTGGTTCTGTAACTGAAAACAGCACCTGAGGGATGTAGGTTTCTTTCCACTCCTAGTTAGATTAAACTGATTAAATTACTCTGCTGGTGCTGAACTTGCTTACCCAGCATTTGACATGTGTAGCGTCAGCAAGCCCAGCATGTCACATGTGACTGTAGTTCTTGGACACACAGCACTTAAGGGAACAGAAAAAACAGGAGAGGGCAAGACCCATATGTGAAGTCTTGTGTTTTCAACTTCCTATGATCAATAATTAACAGGGAGATATAGACTTGCTATAATATTTGAACAAAACTGGCATCCCATCACTCCCACATTGTACCCATTTTGTCAGTGCCTTTGGAGAAATTACAGAGTGCTCACGCCCAGAGATGTTAGAAGAGTTAGTTAATGCCTCACAGGTTGGGTTAAAAAGGGATCTTCACCATGTAATGACAACGTGAATCAAATCGTAAACACCCTATGCTCCTGTTTTACAATGTCCATGTTCCAGCACTTCCTTGCGGGCTGCATTCAAGCACCTCGAACAGATAAGGTCAAATTCATAAAAAGTGACCTTATAAATCAGTTAAAAAGCCAAACCTCATTTGTGCCTGTGTCAATATAGCACAGCTACAATGTGTCTGGTACTTTTGAATTACTGCATATAGCCAGCAATGGCATGTATAATAGACTACAGTGTGTCATTTTATGGTTATTGGGGTTTCATCACATATATATGTAAGAGAAAACCATTGAAACAAAATAACATCCCTACCAATCTCATCAAAATCCCCAATTAACTTATATAAAAAATAATAGGCTACATGGAGATATGCAACATGGGAACAGAGAACTGCTCCACCTAATGACCTTGAAATTACATACTTGCAGCTGCTCACAGGCATAGATTGTAAATACTATTTATTTAAAAATGTTTGTGTCATTCAGACCCTGGCAGCAGCCAGCACAGGGCTGGCTCCGGAAGTGAGTCTCCACTCAGGAATTCCTTACCTCCCCCTTCGGAACACAGAGGCTAATAAAGGGGTGTGCATGCTACAGTTCCCACCCCCACTTCATTCCTCCTCAGTCAAATGCCATATCACATATACAGGCTACCCAGTGGCATATATTAAACTGGTAAACCGTATTTTATTAAACAATAACAATAAATTGGTCCCAGAGGTGTGATAGGAGAACAGATTGATCATCAGTGGAAGGACTAGGCCTATTTTAAAGTATTATTAGTACAATGTTAAATACCAGTGTGCACATTTTTAGACACCTCTGGTGTTTATATGCACTATAATGCGCAGTTATGGAGATACCAAAGGCTGCCCTTTTGCAATTCCTGTGGAGGACATATGTTTTTATATATTTTGACAAAACACTGCATGTAATAATTTGGACAATAAAGTTCATGGTGCTTTTACTTTAAAACTCAGTTTTTCACATAACTGCAGTTATTTTTTTATTGGGACTTAGCTCTTGTATAGATTCCGGAGTAGATTTTCAGGAAAGTTCTAGAAATCCAGCTATTTCCTCAGGGGCATTAAAGAGGGGCCCATATCTTGACAATGTCACCCTCTTGTGGATCACATGTGCGACCTACCCACCTCTGTAGCTGAATTTAGTCAGTCTCATCAAACATTTGACAAGAATTAGCGCCAGTGATCGCCATAAGGAGGTTGAAGTGAAAGGCATGTATGACTAACTTTTATAATTAAATTAGCTTGTAACGTCACTACAGCAGTTAAATGTCATTAAGTGTCATAGACCATTAATTGTCATTAAGTGTTGTAGGCATTAGCTGTAAAATCACTACAGTAGTTGTAACAACATATGAATAAACAGCCATTGGTGCTGTGAAAAGAGGCCAGAAGTGCATTTTGCCTTGGCTGCCTTTGAACTTAGCGTTTTACTGGTGAGCAACTCCGCCGCTGAATTTTAAAGAGGGAAAGAGACGCGGGGGAAATGTGTTGTTGGAGTGGGTCCCTCACCAGTCGGCTCCCTTTGAAAGCACCCTCGCTGTGTGTTTCCAGGACTGCTGCTAGATTAAAGAGAATAAACGATAATTTGCCTCTCGGTGTGTGAGCGCCATGGCTGTGTTTTGGGAAAGTCGTGTGAAGCTTCTTTTTTCTCTGAAGACCAGTCTCGTATGGTTGAAAAGAAGGCCCGCTAATGTCAGGGAAGATCAAAGTGTATCTAGAAGGGTTCGTTGTGTCAGGGATGGAAGAGGGGGCGGTGGCGGTCGCTAGCAGCTGTTTGATATTTTTAACGCGTCTGTGAATAAGCTAGACCTACTTTGAGTAACAAAACCTTCCAGTCTAATGTCGCATAATGGCTGAATCCCATTGTCCCCTCTAAACCTGAAACCCTGAACCTTTAGCTGGCATAAATCAGCCAATCATGAAGTCGATTGAAATTTTTGAGGATGCAGCGTTCAGGGGTGGGGGACATTGATTGTCTATGAGGTTTCAGTTCAAACTTAATTCTCGCAGGTGGTATGTCTACTCTCAGAAAAGCTTATGTTGACAGCTTTCAAATTTGTCTCCCTCCCTCTCTCTCTGACTGCAGGTTGGGTCTCTCCAGGTCAGAACATATCAAAGAGATCACCAGTTAGGGGTTATGGGGTGCACCACACCAATAATAATGATAAAGAAACTATGAGGATCTGCTGCTATAACTGTCTGTGGTACGAAAGAAGGTTGGGACAAAAATAATAACCTCAGAGGCAGGATGTTGTTGGACTTCCTGTCGTAAACAGAACCTGGTGGCAGTTGCTGTGCCTGTGGCAGCCAGCTCACTGCGGCTATGAAGGCAGCAGTAGTTGCCTTGTAAATGCTGAGTAAAAACATCTTTTGAAACAGTGCTTTTATGTATTAATTTAAATGACACAGGCTTTCCTTTGTTCTCATCCAGCAGGAATTTTTCTGTTGGTTTTGAACAGGCACCTTGATTTCCTCCTCATATATAGATACACATTGTTTGCTGTTCTGCACAATATTTCACAACAGAGGCATTTCCCATTCCATCACATTTCAATATTAAATGAAGTGATGTGCTTTGTGTTTTGGTCTCATGATTTTGTGAGGCAGCGGAAGGGGGAATTCCAACTTCATTTTTTTTGTCAGCTCACCAAGTTTTTATTCAGGGATGTAAGAAACTTGGACTGGAGAGTTTTAGTGAACCGCTTAAAAGATTTGTAGTTGGTCGCTGTTAAATGTTCAGGATACATTCCCAGAAGTAATCACTGTTACTCTGTTTGCGTTGTAGGATTTGGCTAATTTCAGTTGTTTGTTATTATCGCTTGATTGGTAAAATTAGCTGCTTGCTTTCAAATACTGTTGTCTTAGTCTTTGTTTTGTCTCAGATCTTGGGTCTCATAAATCTTGATCATATTTTTTTTTTTTTCAATTTAAAGACACTAAATCTTTATTCCATTTTTGTCCTCATCATCATTATACTTGAACAATGACTGTCACTGTCAGTGATAGCCAAGATTCTTCACATGTTATTATTCCATGCTTCTTTGTTACAAAAGCGACCATGTGATGTATGTTATCAAAATTAGGCCATGTTATGGCTTTGTCTGAACTGTGAGCCTGGTGTAATAGCAGGCATTGACCAATAGGGGGAGTAAGCCAACCACATCCATGAGCTGATGTACTTGCTGCAGTATTGACAGTGCATAGCTCTGTATCAGCGCAAGGACAAAGAAATGTTCTACTTGCAGGGGGAGCAGCGAAAGATAAGGCCTGTCTGTTTTGGACTTACTGTTCTGAAAGCCTGCTTGCCAAATGCATGTGTTTCTAATTACATGTTGAGGACTAAGATACTGTGTTCCAAGTCAATTTTTTTGCACTTCATAATCTGCTGAGAATCATTGACCATCTCAGTGTGATTGTTTCTATATTTATTTCTTGCCCAATTCTTGCCAAATATGAACTGGCAGTGAAGTGAATGACTTTAGAAACAAAGTGTTGGCTAAAACCTGACAGAGTCCAAGTGTTGTGCAAACACATTTGAGTCCATTTCCACCACACAACCATGACAGAATCAGATCAGAGCTAGATCCATTTCAGAATAAGCAGCTGTTAAGGTTCAACACTAAATAAAATAACATTCAGTAACTGAGTGGATGAAACTAAATATCAGCCATGTACAACTGTATGGCTGACATGAAGTTTCATCCTCTCAATTATATGTGGCTATATAATTAGGTTAAAGGAGTAAGATCTGAGATGAATGAAATTATATGGATCTTGTATAAAATGTGTAAATGTATTAGCAATAGGAATATGATACTGTTAAAAGCAGGGCAGTGAATTGTATCAGAGTGCTGTGTGTCTCCCAGACGTTAATATGAGAAGATAAGTGTGGCCTGGCACCTGGCACATGGTTAGAGCTGGCTTTGCCACATAGGGTTCTTACAATGCCAGCTGGGAGACATCAGATGATGCCAACCACTAACCAACAACCCCCCTTCCCTCTCACACACACAGACACATACAGACATACACTCACACAGGCACACACGTCCGCTGGCAAGACTCCCGAGAGTGCCTGCCTGCACGTTGCATTAGGTTGCCGCGACAACACAGGCTGTATTCTCAGAGCACTCCCAGCTGTGTCTGTCCAGGAGTGGAATGAGTAATGCCCTTGCCACAGCGGATCGATCAGTGTGTGCAAACTCTCTCTCTCTCTCTCCCCCTCTCTCTCTCTCTCTCTCTCTCTCCCTCCCTCTGTCTTTCTCTTTCTCATACACACACATACACACACACACACACACACCAGACATAGACATGTATACACACGCACACACCACCCAGACATGCATGCACACACACACACAAACACACACCAGACATAGACATGCATGCACGCACACACCACATAGACAGACACACACACGTCTACCACCTACATGCACACCCAATGCAGAGAAATACATCCACAATCTACCATTGCGCGAAAAGTAGCACACAGCACATACACAAGGTCACACACATACGCGTCACATGTCTCTCACATACACCTACACGCACGCTTAGACAGCAGAGTGGCGTCAGAGCAGCATACTGACTTAGTATGACACGTTATTTAAACAGATCTATTGACATTATTTCTTTCTTTTTTTTTCTTTCTTTCTTTCTTTCTTTCTCTTTTCCCCACTGTGTTTCAGTCCCTCCATCTTAGGTCAAATTACAGTCCAAATTACAGTGTACTACTGTAGTTGATAGTCTTTTTTACCAAAAGTAGCCTAAAATGAAGCCCATCTCAGGCATCCGGACCCAACAGTGTGTGTTTACTATAATGTGAGAGCTTATAGCAGACGGAGGCAGAGTGTGCATGAAGGCCGGTGGCAGTCCAGCACAGAACAGAGGACGTCATCATAGGCTGCGTCTCCTCATCATAGGCTGTCTCCTCATCATAGGCTGCGTCTCCTCATCATAGGCTACATCTCCTCATCATAGGCTGCGTCTCCTCATCATAGGCTGCGTCTCCTCATCATAGGCTGCTCCTCATCATAGGCTGCGTCTCCTCATCATAGGCTGCGTCTCCTCATCATAGGCTACATCTCCTCATCATAGGCTGCGTCTCCTCATCATAGGCTGCGTCTCCTCATCATAGGCTACATCTCCTCATCATAGGCTGCGTCTCCTCATCATAGGCTGCGTCTCCTCATCATAGGCTGCGTCTCCTCATAGGCTGCATTTCCTCCCCATAGGCCGCATCTCCTCCCCATAGGCGCATCTCCTCCCCATAGGCTACGTCTCGTCCTCATAGACTGGTCTCCTCATCATAGGCTACGTCTCCTCATAGGCTGCATCTCCTCCCCATAGGCTGCGTCTCTTCATAGGCTGCGTCTCCTCATCACAGGCTGCGTCTCCCCCACTCACTGTCAGCTTCTCTGCAGTAGGCTTCAATCCAAATGTTTTTCATGTGGTATCCATGGAATGTCAGTCAGTGATGGCTTTTCCTGATGTGTTTCCTCACTGTACACACACGAATGCACACACATATGCACACACACACACACACACACACGCATGCACACATGCACAAAAAGACTCCTCTTTAGACCTTTCTATACTACCTCCACCCCCCCACCCCTCCCAAAAAAAAGTAAGCGGCTATCTGAGCCTTTCCACATCAACTCCCCCCACTCCCTATCACCACCACCAACAACAACTCCATGAAAGTCTCTCTCTCTCATACAGGTCCTGCTGTGAGTTAGCGGCATGCTAGCAGGTGCCAGCAATGGTGTCAGTCGATGATATTATCGGTGGACGTGGATGCAGACTGTCACACCATGGGAAGGTCAGGCAGGCAGGCACCCACCCACGAGTGAGTGTGTGAGTGTGTGTGTTTGAGTGAGTGTGTGTGTGTGTGTGTGTGTGTGAGAGAGATGCTGCTGCAGCTCTGAGTTTTGGGCAGCGTGACTGGGATTCGGCGCTTGGGTCGAGTGAGTCACTGATGATTCACGCTGCCCATGGGCCTCTGGCTCTGATACTGTCTGTGCTGAAAGAACAGAACAGAAGGGACCCACACACCACCTGACCCTGGAGCGAAACCAGTCCAGGTTTGGGCCAGAACCCAGCAAGAACTGGCTTTTTGGGGTCTGGGTTTTGGCCAGGGCTGGTACAGTGTGAGTGTGTGTGTGTGTGTGTGTGTTTTGCGTGCGTGTGTGTGTGTATGTGTGTGTGTACAGCAGAGAGGAGACCTGGCAGACTGAGTTGTGTTGAGTCCTCAATACTGGGTGAGTTTCAAGTGCTGCCTGACTATTGGGGTCAGTCAACCAGTCAGAGGAGAAGTAGCATTGCAGAACCACTAACAGCAGATAACAGAACTGATATAGAAGCTGGAGAGCAGAGAGATCTTCACTAACAAAGCCTCTATAAAAAATATGTGATGCCCATCAATATTGTACAGAATTAGATGGCTTTATGATGCAGTGCATACAGTATATTGCTAAATGATGTTGAAGAGTTCTAATGTAAAAACAAAGATTGGGTAGTTCATCCCTAATCCCACAGTATAACATCAACCTAGGATTTACCTTCTTACTTCCTATATTAGTTTAATAAATAAACAAGATCCCAAAATACACCTAAACATACACACCTACCGCACATGTATATTGCAAGCATATGCAAATCAACCCCAAACTTTGCATAAACGAACAGTGATGGCAAACTCAAATTGACCCCAAACTGGTAAACATTAAACATTGAGAGCACAGAAATGACACACACTTAAACTCCAATTCAACTCATAGAGATATACATAAACATGAATGTAAGCAGCACCCCTATAAGCAAACGCAGGCAGAGGCAGTGTTTGAAAGTGAATGTGCTGATGGCCATTTTGTGTGTGTGTGTGTTTGTGTGTGTGTATGTGTGTGCGTGTGTGTGTGTTGTGTAGGTAAGCATCAGGGGATCACTGGTGCAGGAATGTGAGCCCGTTGGCGGGGATGAAAGGCATCTTGTGTAACCTAATCTGGAGCAGATGTGTCAGCAGCGATGTCATTAATTCGCTCGCTCGCTTGCCAGAGGAACAGTCGGCCCTGCGGCAGTGGCAATCAGCACATATGACCAGCCCGACCCCCACCCCACCCCTCTTCCATATACACACTCACATACACCAACACACTCACCCTCCCTTTATACTAAAAATATCAGCTCAAAGTGTGTCAAACACACGTGCCATGGCCCGCGGTAAGGAGGCCCTCATCTAACGAGAATGTTAAAAATGCTACTACTTGCTCGTTAGGCAATAAACTGCCTATTTAAGCTCCATTTTTTTGTTCTTTACACCACTTGCGTTACTGGTTTGTTCATTTGAATCCAAGATGCATATTAGAAGGAATTTCAGCCACACACTTTTTTTTGTCAGATAGATAAACAGTGTAGGGTTGCAATGTGAGTGTGCTTTTCCAGGAGTATTTCCAGCTGCTTTTATTGTTTATAATGGGTACAATGTGCCATCCGTCAGTGCTACAGGAACACTGTGTGTCCATGTTTTTCCATGTGTGTGTGTGTGTGGTTTTTTTTTCTGTTCTGCAATCGGCCGTCTCAGGTGCACTGTTGCAGCAACGTGCTCGAGTACAGCTGAGAGGGAGGACTCGCAAGTGAGCGCACACACACACACACCCTCTCAGCGTGTGTGAGCCCGGCGAGGCCGGCCCCTTGCTCCGCCTTCTCTCGCTGTGACTCCGCATGCCGTGCTGTGTGCCTGGGCTGGACCCGTGCATGCATGTGTCAGGGGGGGAGGGAGGGATTGTGTGTGTGTGTGTGTGTGTGTGAGAAAGAGAGAGGGAAAGAGAGAGAGAGAGAGACAGAGACAGACTGAAGCAGAGTAGGAGAGAGAGATTGAGGCGTGACAGATAGTTTATATGTGTGTGTGTGAGAGAGATAGAGAGAGAGAGAGGTAGAGAAAGAGAAAGAGGGAGGGAGCAAGAAAGAGACACTGAAGCAGAGGGAGGCAGTGAGAAAGAGAGAGGGAGGGAGGAGGAGAGAGAGTGCACGTTTAACACGTGTGGCTGCCTGGGACCCAGCCTGGCTCTAAGCTGCTTTTCACTAGCTTAGGCAAGCCGGCCGTTTCCTGGAGACTTGGAAGCATTTGTTTTCTGGCTCCACAATAGAGAGGTGCAGTTCACATGGTTTTACATGACAGCCTCACACTCTAACCACAACAAGGTGTCCATCAAGCTCAGATACCATAGCTGGCCTTGGACTAATATGTACCAGTTGTTGAGCCGGTGCAAATGGGAATGCCTCTGTGTAAAGATTAGTCTAACGGACTGAAAAAAAAAACAAGTAGAAAATTGAATTATGTAGCTTAAACCAACTTATCTTATTTGTGTGGCAAATGCAGAACATTAAAGTGGCAACAATCCTTGTGCCTAGTGCTTTTCCCAGTGCAGGTATACAACATGTAATCTGATCAAGTGCAAAATGCATTATGTGATTGCAATGCAAATGTGTGCCCTATTCAAGAGTCATGAACTTCATTCAAACGAGTACATGCATTATGGCACACCGACTCTCTTTCCAGCTGGAGCTGAATGTGTTGTTGTGTGGGGTGGCTTGTTATGGTTTGTGAACGCATCACCCTCTGCTTGTTGAGCAGTGTAGAAAACGTCAGGACATGGCATGTTAGCTCTGGACTTTATGGCCAGTGAGCACGCCGCGGCGGCAGACGGTACATGGTAGAGAAAGATAAGAATCGAGTGTTTACAACCTTCTGCTTTGAGCACTTTCAGCATGAGCAATCATGGTTTTGGACACTTCCTGCTGGCTTCCACTGGATGACGTGTGTGTGTGTGTGAGTGTGTGTGTGTGTGTGTGTGTGTGTGTGTGCATTTGTTTGAGCATGTGAAAGGAGTGTGACTGTATGAATATGTGTGAGAGGTAAAAGGAAGTGTGTGTGTTTTTGTTTGTGTGTGTGTGTGTGTGTGTGTGTGTGTGTGAGAGAGAGAAAGAGTTTTAATGATGGGGATAGAATGACAGCAACAGTGAGCGTGCATGCAAAACAAATATCAGTGTGTGTTTTGTGCTTATGTGTGCTGGGTGCACCACCAGGTGACTAGCCAAGTACCAAAAACTAGAACTCAGTGTTCGGCTTGGTTATGCTGCTGGACGAGTCGCACCCCGACCTCTCCCACCCCCACCTCATTACTTTACTCCCCACCCGCCCACCTCTCCGTGTCCTCCGCTGTTCCGAACAGGAATATCAGGTTTCCGGTCGGAGTGCACAGCATGTACTCATGGCTTCCCCTACCATCCCACCCCACCCCCTACCCCCCATCCCCCCTTCACCGCTGTCAGTAGAGGATCGGCCAGCGCAGCCGAGAGGCAACGTGCTTCGCTCTGTTCCCGGCAGTGTGAGCGTGGCGTTCTAGCAAGACTACTGTTCCCCTCTGTCTCTCTCACTCCTTCTCTTTCACACACACATGCGCACACACACACACACACACACACACACACACACACACCACCAGAGACAGCCTCTGACTTCCCACAGACCAACACAGTGTTGCCTTTCCAGCCTAACAACAAAAAAGAGCCTTCACAACACAGCCAACTAGCATCAGCATTTTTCCAGGGGAGAGAGGGGGAGAGAGAGAGAGAGAGAAATAAATTAAGTTAAGCGACATGGAGCCTAGTTGGCGAAAGGTTAAAGAGACATGTACTGCATGTAATATAACGGGGGGAATGGCTCGGGGGTGGGGTGTGTGCGTGTGTGTGTGTGTGTCCTTAAAGGTATACGTTCTTGAGAGATTCAGTCAGTGCTGATGGATCCTATGTGTGTGTGTGTGTGTGTGTGTGTGTGTGAGTGAGTGTGCATGTGCTTTCATTCATACTCTCCTCAAGGGGAAAAAATGGAGGATTGTTTTCACTGCGCATTCCTCTCCAGGCGGAACCCTGGGTGACCCTAGCTGAAGTGGCGCCAGGGGGAGAGAAGGGTCCGGAGGAGAGGAGAGGAGGAGGAGGAGGAGGAGGAGAGAGAGAGAGGTGAAAAGTGAAGTCAGAAAAGCGAGGGAGGAATGGAAAGGGCAGGAGGGATGGAGAAGGAACAGTGTGGATGGAGGTTAGAGGAGGAGGAGAGAGAGAGAGAGAGAGAGGTGAGAAGTGAAGTTAGAAAAGCAAGGGAGGAATGGAAAGGGCAGTAGGGATGGAGAAGGAGGAATGTGGATGGAGGTTAGAGGAGGAGGAGAGAGAGAGAGAGAGGTGAAAAGTGAAGTCAGAAAAGCGAGGAAGGAATGGAAAGGTTAGAGGAGGTGGAGAAACAGTAGTGAAATAGGGAGGAGAGGTAGGAGGGAAGAGGAGAGAAGATTGAGTAAAAAGGAGGAGGAGGAGGAGAGGGGGAGTGTAGAGGAGGAGGATTGAGAAAGGAGATAGAGTGAGAGGTGGAGGAGAAGAAGAAAAGATGGGGCCTCCTGAGGTGCCTCAGGGCCTTATAGTGCTGCTTTAAAGAGACAGAAAGAGAAAAAGAGCCATGGTGTGTGTGTGTTCATGTGTGTGTGTGTGTGTGTGTTGGACAGAAAGTTCCTGAGTGTGTGTGTGAGTGTGGATGTGTATGAGAGTTAGGGAGCGATAGAGGGAAAGAGATGGCTGGGGAGGTGATTACATACTCCAGCATTCATAAACACCACGCCATTAAAAATCTATGTACCAGTTGTTTGTGTAGTAAAGGATTTAAAGCATGCCTGTGTTTGGGGTTTTGTCTGGTCGTCTGTGTGTGTTGTATCTGTGCTAATGGTCTTTTGGGTGTTTGTGTGGATATTCCGCTAAAGGGGATTTGTTCTGTGATGGGATTAGGTGAAGAGACCCAGTAGAGGCTGACAGCCTGCAGCCTGCAGTCCCACAGGCCTTTAAATGCACTGGTCATCTCTGCCAGGGGCCATTGCACACAGGCTTTCAGTGTGTGTGTGTGTGTGTGTGTGTGTGTTGGTTTTGACTACAAATGTGTGTTTAATGAAAAATGCATGCACATATTTGCATGCAGAAGGTGTGTGTGTGTGTGTATGTGTGAGTTAGAATGAGTGTGTATGTGTGTGTGTATGTGTGTATATGTGTGTGTGTTTGTGTGAGTTTGTGTGTGTGTGTGTGTGTGTCTGTATGCAGGATTACAGCAGGACTGTAGCATTCAACAGAAAAGTAATCATTTCAGTACATATAAATGTAATACGATTGTACAAACTGAACAAACACACACACACACACACACACACAGAGACACACACACTCACACACACAAAATGATTTCTGAAAGGAAGCCATTCGCTGACTCTGACCTACTGCACTGCATCTGCATCCTTAAGTGTCTGAGCCGTCCCTTGTCAAGGCCCTATTCAGTCTGGACACAAGGGCGCGGCTGGGGAGCACACAAAGGAGACGACAGAGCCTCCCATCTCTTATCGCAGGCTGAGGGGTGACGTCTCGGGCAGGAGAGGGAGGACTGGGGGGAGGGGGGCACCGGGGAGTTGTTGGGCGCTGTATAGAGTGGTAGA
The DNA here is from genome assembly GCA_015244755.2 of Tenualosa ilisha. NCBI lineage: Eukaryota > Metazoa > Chordata > Actinopteri > Clupeiformes > Clupeidae > Tenualosa > Tenualosa ilisha. The sequence goes on along the minus strand of PYXC01001844.1, from coordinate 3,126,332 downwards.
GATGCGTAGAGATGGGCACCGTAAGCCTGGTACCAATCACTCACTCGCCCCTTCGCTGGTGGTTGGCTCATGCATGCACTTATGCACGCGTAGCTTCCTGGAATACACATACACTCATACAGAGATGTTTGCCAAAATGTACAGAATTATAACTATGCACATGTTTTTTTTCTTTCTTAATGATATAATATATATAAGAGCTTTTTATATACATTTTTTTTTCTCGTCCAAGCACTTGTGCATACAGGTTTATTTTTAGTCTTTTTCTCTTTGTGATACGATCAGTGAAATGGAATTTTCTTACTTTTTCCCCCCTCTCTCTCTCTCTCTCTCTCTCACACATACACACACACAGACACACAAACGCACACACACACACACACACATACAATGTTGGCCTCTTGTGGCCTTTAAAAGGTTGTTTTCCAGCTACGGTGGACTATCAGGCCGCGCATCTTAAACGAGCCCTCTTTGGTGCAAAATGGCTGAGGTTTTGGCTCTGATAAGATCAAATGGATGTGCGGTGAGGTACGGTACGGGGCATCGCAATGTGATGTGACCTGTGTGATGTGGTGTGGTGATTAGCTAGCCTCTGAGGCATGTGGCAGCCTGACCCCGCATCCACACACACACACACACACAGACCCTCATCCCCTGTTCCTGCCCCAGGCTTCTCAACAGTTCCGCTGCTCAATTCCTCCCCAAGGGTGGGGTTTCAGAACGGGGGATTCCACGTATTCCAATGACCACACGCCCTAGGTGTTCCCACTCGTCATGAAATTTCTGTCAAGTTCATGTGATGTTCACGGAATGCTTGCATGTAATTCTTACATCCCTCAGTGCAGTGTTGCTCTTGTGTGTAAGTGTGTTTAGGTAATAAATATATGTGTGTGTACAGTGTGCTTGAGTGAAGTGCCACAGCTGTGTCGCTTACTTTTATTAGATCGGCAAGTGAGTGAAGTTTAATGAGTGTAGGTCAGAGTAAGGAGGACTTCCTTGTCGTCTACACTGAAACTGAAGACCCCACGGCTTTAAGACTTCACCGTTGGTGAACAGTCTATACAGTGCCCTGCAGGAGCCACTGAGCCCAGTTTAATTGGCGTCTGGTAAAGATCTATGCCTTGTTCAAGGGAGCCCATTTGCCAGAGATAACCGATCTTAGCCTGTTCTATCTGTGTAGGTACAGCAGGAGGGGTGATTTCATTAATTGTAGAATTATGATATTCATGTCAATTAAATTAGCTCCAATTAGCATAACTATTATCCTTGTCCCATTTAATGGTCTTTTCAGGGTTTAAATCCCCTTAAAGGAAAGACAATAAGTGGCTCTGCTGGAGCTAAATAGCTTCGAGCTAAAGAATCAGGGCTATAAGAACGCATGAGTCACCCACCCACCTTACGGCTGGGCTACCTTGGGGAGGTGGAGGGTCGATGGTCCATGACACTATTCTGCACCCACGACCACCCACCCCGTACCCCCCCAACCCCCCATGTCACGCTACATCATGGGGGCCAGAAACTGTGCTGGCTTGCACAAATGAGTCATGTAATTGGGTCTAGCCTCTAATGAGAGTGCATGTAAATGTGCCGTCCGTCAGCTCTTCCTCCTCCTCCTCCTCCTCCTCCTCCTCCTCTTCCTCCTCTGTGCCCGTGTTGTGTCAGGCCGCAGGCGGCAGAGGTGGTGACGGTGGAAGGGATGGTAACGTGCCGGCCACAGCTGTAGTCAGGTCTGGTTTGAGAGATCAGCTCTCTCTCTCTCTCTCTCTCTCTCTCTCTCTCTCTCTCTCTCTTTCTCTCTCTCCCACTGCTCCCTCTCTTTCACTCTTTCACTCCCCCCTATTTCCCTTTCTCCCCCTCTCCCCCCCCCTCTCTCACTCTGTCTCTTTCTTCTGTCTCTTTCTCTCTCTCTGTGACCGCAGAGAGGTTGATTAATGACCAGAGTCAGAGGGGACAGACACAGGAGCCGCCAGGAGACGACAAGGCAGGCAAGGCACAGACACACACAAACACACACACACACACACACATACACACACAATTCAACACAGCAGCCCTGAGAGAGGAACAAGGGAGAGAGAGATGAAGAGAGAGTCAGAATCAAGTGGAGATGAGAGAAAGAATAGAAGAGAAATGGGAGACAGTAGTGGAGTGAGTGAGAATGAAACCAAGTGGGGGAGAGAGAGAGAGAATGAAAGAGAGTGAGTGAGAGAGAGAGAGAGAGAGAGAATGAGAGTGAGGGAGAGAGAGAGAGAGTAAGAGCGAGTCGGGGGAGAGACAAGGGGTGGGGAGACCCACGGCTACAGGACCACAGCTAATATTAGATTGTGTCAGGAGCTTTAATCGTCAGCCATGTTTTGTTGTCCTACTCTTTGTTGGAGCTCAGAGTAACACCAGGGCTAAGATTAGAGGATTCTCTAACCCCCATCCACACCCCTCAGCCCTGATATTCCCACCCATGTGCTCCTCTCCCCCTACCCATACCTCCCTCACTTTCTATCCTCTACTTTCTCTCAATCTTTTTCCATTTTTATTTTTATTTTTATTTTTTTACCAGAGCACCAAATTACATATTGCATTGCTGAAGCACTCAAAAAAAAACAGAACAACACAAGTAAGAGGGGAAGTAACTCTGTGCTAAAATAACTCTGAGCTAAATTGAGTATAGCTTACACGCAAGTTTGTACTCACTCCCCTTTTTAATACCATTTTCACATTTGAATCACATTTTCTCTGTCTACAGTGTTACACTACCTTCCTCCCATTGTCTCTTGCTCCATCCATCTCTCTCTCTTTCTTTCTTTTCTCTCTCTTTCCCTCTCACTCTCTCTTTTCCTATCTCAGCAGTGGCACTCTAGCAGAAATGTCTAAAGCTTGCAGTTCCTGCAAAGCTCCTAGGGGGATGCTGAGATATTGGCTGTGCTTTTGTGTGTGTGTGTGTGTGTGTGTGTGTGTGTGTGTGTGTGTGTGTGTTCATGCATGCATGTGTGTGTGTGTTGATTGGTGATGCTGGGCCATGATGGTGATCAGCACAGGGCTTAGAGGGAGCATCTCTCTCTTCCTGTGGCCTTACCTTCATCCTCATCCGGCTCTTTGCATTAATTACCTCCTCCCTCTTAATGGGCCCCAAGCTGCCAGCCCCTGCTGCAGGAATGCACAATTTCACAGGGACACTGATAATATTGGATGTGGGGGCAGGCTTTGCTAGATAAGAGAGTAGTGTCAGCTATGTCCTGGGTTCATTTACTGGTAGACGACTCACTTTTTAAAGGGACACGACAACTTTTTATGAGAAATTATCCTATTTGCAGTCTACCCATATAAGCACTTTGATGGTCAAAGTGACCTTAGTGCAAACTTGCTAATAAAATGGTCATGTGATGGCAAACATCCAATCACAACGATGAATTCTTACTATTTAAAATTCTTGTTACTATGCATTAATGCAACAGACCCAACTGAGACCTTTAATGAGAATATACAGTATATTGTACAATATATATTTGATCTATTGTTATGATGTATACTTGTGTAACAGTAAATACTGTTAAGCCAAGCTAACAATGGCAATAGATTATATTTGTTCCATCATATTCAGTGGAGAGACCCAATGACATCAGAGAGGCTGCACTGTCAAAGAGCACAGGGTCAATGCACTGCTCTCTGCTTGTCCACATAGGCTAGCAGGTGATCAAGACGCAGACTCAGGTTGCAGTAGCTAAATGAGTGAATGTATGTGTGTGTGACTATAAACAGAACTGTGCCATGTCCGAGCCAGACCCAGTCAGGGAACAACAAGTAGAGAAGCATGGATGACCCCTCCCCTCACCCCCACCCCCTTCACCACCACCAGATAGAGAGAGAGCAAGTGTGTGTTGTGTGTGTGTGTGTGTGTATTTTACCACCTTTTATATTGTATACATTTCTTATTTGAATGCCTAAGGTATGGCAACGCCATCTTTCCTTTAAATGATAATGCCAATAATGTGTGTTGAGGGAGGGAGGAGAGAATGAGAGAGGGAGAGAGAGAAACAGAGAAATGCAACACAAGCACGAGAGTATGAACCTGACCTACGTCCCTTACAAATTCTTCACGCAACACATTCATGCACTCTTTCTCTTTCTTTCTTTTCTCTTTCTCTTTCTCTGTTTCTCTTTAACTTCTCTCTCTCTCTCTCACACACACACACACTCTCACTCACACACTTACTCCCCCACCCCCCCCTCACCCCCCTTCCTTGAGCATGTGTTCTCTCACGACAGCGCTTAGATATTAATATGAGCGCGCTCGCCCACTGCACGGGAGAAAATATCTGACAGGCGCTATTTATAGCATCTCAGGCAGGCAGGCAGGCAGACGGGGACTCACTGGAACCCGATCCCTGAGCGTGGCTGTCCCGCTGCCAGTGCCACTGTTACTGTTAGCGGTTAGCGAATAGCGGAGCCGCTGTGCTGCGCTGTGTGCCGTGGCGCGACGGTCACGTAAAGAGCGGAGGCATGGCGTGCGTGAATCTCCCCTCTGCACAGGAACAAAAGCAACCTGGCCGTGTAAATGGAGCCTCTTTTTTTAGCCACACCACCAGCAATTAGTGGGCAACAAACACAGGAGATTGATGTGCATTCGCCCACACACACACACAAACACACACAGGTAGCACATACAAACACAAACACACACACAGGTAGCACACTCAACCGCAAACACAGGTAAACTTTCACCCACACACTTTTCCTGAAAACTGAAAATCCAGGTGAACACAGGCGCTAGCACACACACAGTATCTGTAAATGAATGATTGCACATGACAGTAAGCACGGGGCTCTCTCTCTCTCTCTTTCTTCCGTCTTGCGGGCGATCTGGTGTGGAACGCTAGCGTTAGCATAACGTGGCTTGGCACGCTGTCGTAATCACCTCCAGATTTACTCCAGGAAGAGTGGCAGCCTCATGAATCATGTCCACGCTGCCGCGCTGTGCAGATCACCATAGCCAGCAAGGCTCCTGAGGGGGCAGGTCACGCAGGAAGCATGCAAAGTTGACCTTGGGATGCAGTCAGTGCTTCTCTGAGTTAATGTATGTGAGTGTGTGTGTGTATGTGCGTGTGGGAGAGAGTGAGTGTGAGTGTGAGAAAGAGTATATGTGTGTGTGGTTAAAACTGATTGGTGTGTGTGTGTGTGTGTGAGAAAGAGAGAGAGAGTCTGTGTTAAGTCAGGCTGTTAAGTGTGTGTGTGTGTGTGTGGGTGGGTGTGTGTAAAGTCACAATCTAAAGTGTGTATATGTGAGGGCTTGTGTGTGAATGTGTGTGTGTGTGGCTGTGTGTGTGTGTGTCACTGCACCTCTAATGAAGCCAAGAGGCATGAATCACCCCCCCCCCCCCCCAAACCTTCTTGCACCTTTGAACATGCTGGAAACTGCAGGTAATAAGCTGATCACTGCAGTGAAGAAGATAAGAGTGGGGGGAAGAGAGTGATGGTGAGAGGGATGAAGAGAGGAGGGGGAAAGAGGATGGTGGTGGGAGAGAGAAGAAGAAAAGAAGATGTATAAAGGGGGACAGATTGTGAAAGGAAAGATGAATATAAGCAGTGAGACTGAGAAAGAGAGAGAGAGAGAGAGAAAGGGGATATTAGGAACTGAGAGTAAGGTGGAGAAAACCACTCTACTGTTACGCTGACAGAATAAAAAAAACTGATAGATTGAAAGAAAAAATGACAGAAAGAAAAAAAAAGCGGGGCTCCACTCTGGAGAACCTTCATTTGGAATCATTCATCAAAAGTGACATTTTAATAAGAGGTGCTTGTGATGGGCACCTTCAACGCCACCACCTTACCAAAGTCATTTTCCCCTCCACGTGCTTGTCCTGGACACGGAAGCTTCCAGGACTGGGAATGGGACTCGCCATAATCACTCAGCCAGCAAGTGCGCGTGAGACCGTACATTTCATTAGGAAGGTTCCCCCTGCTTGACTGCCCTGCCTATTGTTTAGGCCAAGCCACTGTCTGTCTACAGCTTTGTAATGTTACCATTAACCAGAGATGAATTTGCCGCCCTGGCCCGCGGGTCGTAAATGGATGGTGTGCCCAAACAATGTCACGCGAGATGGAGAAGATCGAAAAACACAAACTCAACTGAACCGCTGTGTACCTTGCACATACCCGTAAGGTCTGATTTTTTTATGTACTGCTGATGTTTAAAATGCCTTGACACTGAGGTCTCAAAACAATGTCACAGACAAATTGTTATGTGCATATGGTGTGATCAAAAGAGATGTTGAAATGTTAAATGTTGAAATATTGCTTCCAGAGGTTTAAATGTCAGCAGTTTTGCCCACTGTAGCTATGACATCAAAGGATAGTTATTTAGAGGTAGCAGAGGCAGTGTCTGTATAAAGCAGTCGATTGCCATTCATAGACATGGCACAAACGGGGCTAATTGCAGTTTGAAAATAAACATAGCTCCGTTTAATCCGACTCACTTATTTTTAGACCGACTGGACACTTTTGTTGGGCTGCCATGTGTTTTCAAAGATGTCCTTATACAGTGATGCATGAGAGCATGGTTAAAGGGAGGGGTACCCTACCTCTTCCTCACTGTCCCCTGAGGGGGTGAATTCCACTGGAGAATCAAATAAACCCACTGCAGACTTTTTTTTTTCCATGGAAATCCAGTTTTAGGAAGAGGAAGAAGTTTATAGAAAGACGGAGAGAAGGAGAGAGTCAATCTTTAACCATTGTACTCTTTGCACCACCACCCCTCCTCACACACACACACACACACACACACAAACACACACACACACAAATGCATAATGCTACATCAGGGTTCCGGTGCAACAGCGGATCCACAGGGATTTCCCTAGCAGCATGAGTCTTTGAAACCTAATCCAGGAGAGGTGGGGAGGGGGGTGGAGGGGGGGTCATTCACTCTGCTCTTCCTGGGGGTATAACGGGGCAGTTGTCTCACTCCATATCCGCTGCCACCCTGACACAAAACGGAGCCTCTTCCTGCCCACTGCACACCTCTTATGGAAGAGAACGACAGCAGCACAAACATGAACTTGTCGATAAATAATGCACAAATAGAGGTTTGGGAGTGTGTGTGTGTGTGTGTGCTTGTGTGTGTGTGTGTGTGTGTGTGTGTGTGTGTGTGTGTGTGTGTAAGGGGCGGGGGGAGAGATGTGCAGGCACTTATCCAGTCATTCATTATAAATAAATCGTCACACGTGAGCCCAGAACAGCAGGGAATCTGATACTTCTGCTGACAGGCTCAATTATGATGGATGCCACGGTGACATTTCTCCCACTTTCTCTTTCTTTCCGCAGTCTCTTATTTATTTATTTATTTTTGTTTGTTTGTTTGTTTGTTTTCCTGACATGACGGGATGTTTCTGTGGCCATGCTATTCACAAACTCCAGGGGCCCCTATAGCTGTTTGGTATTCTTTGTGAGACACGTCTGCAAAGCCTGCAGGAATAAGCAAGTAGACAGGGACGTTTGTACTACCGTGACGGGCTATGAATTGCAGCCAAGGCATGTAAGCGCTGATAGATTGGCAAGTCACAGCTTTTTTTGAGTCTATCTACAGTCAAACCGCAGGAGATATATATACGTTTCTCTCTCTCCCTCTCTCTCTCTCTATGTTTGTGTATGTGTGTTTGTATGAAAGAGAGGAAGAGTTACTACCTTTTTGTGTATGCATGTGTGCTTGTATGTCTTGCATGAGGACAGAGAGAGTTATAGCTTTTTTGTGCATGCGTCTGCATGTGCATTTGTGTGCGTGTGTGTGTGTGTGTGTGGTGTGTGTGTGTGTGTGTGTGATGTATGGGCTGCACTGGCGGCCATGCTCTTTAGGATGCTCACTCGTCGTGACACCTCTCACTTTGACTCCCAAGGCAACCTGCACCTCCTTGTCAGATGGTAGTATGCATGTGTGTGTGTGTGTGTGTGTTGGTGTCTGAATATGTACAACATGTGTCAGGAAGGCTTTGTGTCAGTGTTTATTCCTTTGACACTTATGTGTCTTGTGTTTATTTACTGTATGCGAATGTAGAAGAAACACAAAGTGTGTGTGTGTGTGTGTGTGTGTGTGTTCACTTGTTTGTGTAAGTGGTACAGTATGTGTTTGCATTTCTTAATGATCGTATAACCAAGAGTAATTTTCTTGCTTGCATTAGGGGTGGTGTGATTTTGCATACTGAATACTTGCATTGGTTGTACGCGCGCGTGTGTGTGTGTGTGTGTGTGTGTGTGTGTGTGTGTGTGTGTGTGTGTGTAGAGGTTGGTGTGTAGAGGTTGTATGTGTGAGTGTGTGTGTGTGTGTGTGTGTGTGTGTGTGTGTGCGCGTGTGTATGGTGTAAAAGAGAGAGAGAGCGAGAAAGAGAGAGACAGAACGAGTCACATGTTCACGTTGTGTTTCCAAGCCCGTCTACTCACCTGGCCGTTGCTATGGGAACAGCCAGACAGCGGCAGACTTTGCACCAGCCTCCGTGTGGGAATTGGAGCGGGGGTCTCTGTGGAGCTCCCATCTCTTTTCCAACCCCCCTTCATCACCACAAACACACACATATGTCCACCCCCCCACCACCAGCCAGATCATCAGCAAGCAGTCTCCTTCAACCCTCCCTTTCTAAACCCCCCCCCGACCCCAACCCCAACCCACACCCCCTCTCCTAATAAGTTTCCACTGGCTCAGAACCATTATTCAGAATTAGTGTGTTAGTGTTAGTTTCACTGAAACTTTACCCTACTTTATGCAGTGAGGAGAAAACTGTGTTTTGCTTTTGTTTTGTTTACAAGGATCAATTTAATATTACTGGAAGTCTTTGCATATCCCTCATCTATGTACACACACACACACACACACACACACACGCACTCACACGCATGCAAGCATGCACGCATGCACGCACGCACGTATGCATGTGCGCACTCACACAAACACACATACACACACACACACGCACTCACATACACATGCATGCAAGCATGCACACACGCACACCCACGTACACATGCAAGCACGCACTCACACACACACATGCACACACATGCACACACGCACACACACACACACACACACGCTGCGGCTATTACTGTGTTCATGTATAAAGTAGTGACATGTAGCTCGTTTTTCCTTCATTCACCCCTACATCTTAACAGTCTGTTCCAGGACAACCTCCTCCCTCCGCGTTTTATTTAGTCTCAATTTAAACAGATCAGTTTTTGCTGTGGTTGGCAGAGCTGAGAGCTGCTGGGCTTGGATGGTTATTATGGGTGTAATCAGCGGGATGGATGAAATCAGTCGAACAGCAGGGACCTCAGTTGGCGTGAGCGGAGTGAGTCTTTGCCCTCTCTGACCGTGTCTGAGCTTAGAATACTAAAAAAGCTATCATGCTCTCTGGTACTCATGTCAATGACTGATCACTTGCATCCCCCAGAGAGACAGACAGAGAGAGGGAGTGGGAGACACAGAAACAGAGAGAGAGAAAGATAGGAGGATAACGAGAGAGAGAGAGAGAGAATGAAGGGTAATGAATGTCTGCTGGGGGAGGGAAAAAGAAAAAGAGGCACGAACAACTTCTTTTGGAAATCAGAAAAGTTATCTGGTGAACTGGTGTTTCACACCAGAGGAAGGATGTGTGTGTGTGTGTTTGTGTGCGTGTGTGTGTGAGTATGTGTGTGTGAGTGTGTGTATGGGTGTATCTAAAATCTGTGTGTTAGCGTGTGAATGTGGAATGTGTGGCTCTGTTTGTGTGTATTTGAGAGAGAGTGTGTGAGTGTATGTGTATATGAAAGTTTGAGAGAGTTTGAGAGAAAGAGAGAGGGAAAGAGAGAAGGTCAGTGAGTTTGTGTTGTGTGTGTGTGTGTGTGTGTGTGTGTGTGTGAGTGTGTGTGTGTGTGTGTGTGTTGGGACAAGCACAGCCCTGTCAGGGAGGGGAGTTTTTATTGTGTGCAGACTTTCTCATGCTGATGCCTAAATGGCGAGATGTTCTGTGGCTTTATCGCACCAGTTGCACACTTCTCTGCTTTGTGTTTTCCCAGCTGCCCTCCAAGAGGAGTGTGTATGTGTGTGTGAGTAAGTGTGTGTGTGTGTGTGTGAGTGTGTGTGTGAGTGTATGCATGTGTGTTTGTGAGTAAGTGTGTGTGTGTGTGTGTGAGTGTATGTATGTGTTTGTGTGAGTAAGTGTGTGTGCGTGTGTGTGTGTGTGTGTGTGTGTGTATGTGTTTGTGTGAGTAAGGTGTGTGTGTGTGTGTGTGAGAAGGAATGTGTGTATGTACTGTATGTAAAAGGGTGAAGGGAGGGTGCTGTTATTTGAAGATGGGTGGGTGGGGTGTATGTGTGTGTGTGTGTGTTTGCATGTGTGTATGTGTGTTTATGTATGAGTGTGTAGATGTGTCCCTGTGTGAGTGTGCATACATTTTTCTGTCAGTTCATAGGGTCATAGAAGGGAAGGGAGGTAATTGTACAAGTTGGCGGGGTGCAACCCACAACATTAGCATTAGCATTTACATTCACATTTACATTTATGCCTTTAGCAGACGCTTTTATCCATCTTAGGGTTAAGTGTCTTGCTCAACGGTGGCAGCCAGGATTCAAATCCACATATATGTGTGTGTGTGTGTGTGTGTGTGTGTGGTGTGTGGTGTGTGTGGTGTAGGTGTGTGTGTGAACTGTCATGATCTGAACAGATTGTGAAGAGTTCCTCTGGTAGTGAAACCCTTACAGCCAGACACTTACATAAAACATAACTCTTCCTCTCTCTCTCTCTCACACACACACACACACTCACACACACACATGCTCACACACACACATAAACACACACACACACAGAAAACACAAACACCTCCCTGCTGTCTCCTGTTGCTTCCTCCCTTCATCCCCCTCTGTCCTCTCATTCTGTCCTTTCTCCCCACACTCTATGCCTTCCTTTTCTTCTCTCTCACTCTCTCTCTGTTGGACACATACATACTGTGTGTGTCTCTCTCTACTCTCGTGGCTCACCCTAGGTCAGTCTTTCTTTCTCTCTCTCTCTCTCTCTCTCTCTCTCTTTCCTTCTCTCTCTGTCTGTCTGTCCTCTGTCTGTCTTTCCGTCATTCATTCCTTCTCTCTTTGTGTGCCTGTTTCTTTCTCCTGTAGGAGCTGAGCTCACATGGAGTCACATGTGAGAGCATACTGTCCTCTCACTCTCTCTCACACACACTGTCTCTCTCTCTCTCTCTGCCTCTGTCTCTCCCTTTTCTGTCAGTGCTTGTATGTGGAATGTACAGACAGGCATGTCCTGTGTCCCCCCCCTTGACTCGTCTCTGTGTCTCTCCTACCCCACCTCCCTCCCTCTGCTCTCCTATTCTCCATCACTTCCTCTCCATCCGCTTGATGAGTGTGAGACAGACTATCAGGCATCAGTCCCCCCCTCCCAAACACACACACACACACACACACACACACAGACAAAACACACACACCCTCTCTCAGGCACCAACCCCAAGCCCTTTCTCTCTCCAAAGCAGGGGCCTCTCAGTCTTCTGGCTGGCCTGCCCCTCTCACCCACAGTATGAGAGACACAGCACACCAGGGGTCAGCTTGCAGTGTGCCAGAGGGGGGCAGGAGAGGGGGAGAGAGAGAGAGAGAGAGAGAGAGAGAGAGAGAGGGAGGCTGGAAGAGGAGAAAATGTAGGGGTGAAGGCATAGAGACTCAGGGAGATGATTGATAGGAAGCTACTGTGGAAACAAGTGAGGGGTCATAGAGGAGATTCATGAACTGACTACAGAGATGAGGGAACACCTCTCACCATTATTACAGCATACACAATATAGTGTCATAATTGTGACATCACACAACAGTAATTGTTGCATCATGCCTATCATCATCATTATGACATCAACGATAGTCATCATGACATAATGACCTATATCACGTTGCCTTGGTAGTGTGGAATGTTAAGGGCCACAGACGTTTGTGGCATTGTTGTCTTCATGGTATTGCCTTGTCCTCAGTCTCAGAGACACCACTGATTTGATCACATGCTTCTGCTGCAGGTCCCAATCCTTAGCACACATTTCTCTCTAGAGTCAGCTGATAGCACAGATGAGGTGATCGATCAGTATTGATCCACCCCTGTCTATTGTGAAAAAGCTGGTATGCTCACAATGGCATCTGAACCAAACCGATAATGCTACCGGTTGTATTGATCCTCATAACATCTTGGCTACAAAGCACCTTTTCCAGATGCAATGTTAACTGCTAAATGCTAATGATAGTCGTATGTTTTGTGAATGTTTGTGTTGTAGTCTGGCATGGGGTTACTGACCATGCAACTGACCCATGGAGTGATTATTGCTGTGCTGTGAGAACTAGTCGTGTAAAGCATGCTGTTAAAAGCCTGGGTGAGCACGGAGCTACTGCATGTGTCAGCCGCGCACTGCTCCCTCCCACCTGTAGAGGCAGACTGTTCACCCCTCCCCAAACACACGCGCGCGCACACACACACACACACACACACACACGCATACACACACGCGCACACACACAAACACACACACACACACACACATACATACACGCTCTGCTTGCTCTGATTCAGGCCTCAGTCACAAATCGTATCTCTCTCTCTCTGTCTCTCTCTCTCTCTCTCCCTCTCTCTCTCTCTCCCCACCCCCAGGGAGCCAGATTTTTCTGGGAATGATTCCCAGTCGCCAGAACAGCCCGTGGCTCTGGCAGACAGAGGAGGAGAGAGAGAGAGACAGAAAGAGAGACGGAGAAAGAGAGAGAGAAAAAGAGAGAGAAGTTGCTTCACCCTCGGTTTTACCTACCTCCGCCTAGTCAGCCAGCAGACCAGCCTGTCCGCCTCCGAGCCAACCAGCGAGCCAGCGTCAGCCTGACTGTGTCTGTCTCGCTCGCTCAACACATACACACTCACACACACACATCCACACACACACACACACACACACACACACAGAACACCGTGAACTAGACAGATTATCTTTGTCAAGGCACTGATCTAGACAGATTACCATTTTTTTTCCACACAGCTCTTTCTTACCCTGTGTGGCAGAAGAGCATAGCAGTCTCTCTCCACATATCAGTGCTCTTTTCCCTTGAGGAAGATAAACAGTAGAGACACACACACACACAACAAATAATAATGTTCCATACAGCCATTCCATTGCTGCAATCTACCATAAGCCTGTATTATTACAGCTGTGGCAGACACTGTGCTGAGACATTTGCCCCAAGTCTGACCAGAAGCACTGGCAGAGGTGGAAAAAACATGTAGTGTTTTTTAATGTGAGTGTGTGTGTGTGTGTGTGTGAATGTGTGTGTGTGTGTGTGTGCGTGTGCACGTGTGAATGTGTCATGCACTCACACACACACACACACACACACACATATGAGTACAATGCTGCTCACTGTACCTTCACACACATAAGCATTTGGTCACCTGCGGAATGGGAATTGATTATCTGATAAGCTCCACAATAATGCACACAGTCATAATTGTCAGTGGATAATTAAGGCCTCGCTACATTACATGTAAATGCTAGGCCTATTTGAAAGCCTTTTTTTACCTTAAAACCAACTGAAAGGTATTTGTGTCAGTGTTAGTCTTGGTGTGAGACAGTTTGGAGACAGAGGTGATCTGTTGGCCCTGGTGTATTGAGCGGTCATGACATATGCCTGCGGTCACCATTGCAGGACCCAATTGTTCTCTCAATCAATGGGCTGGTCTCCTGGGAGGGTTGAGAGAGCAGAGGTTGCTGCCTGTGTGATTGCTGGTGGGGTTAGCTGACTCTGTGTGTGTGTGTGGTGTGTGTGTGTGTGTGTGTGTGTGTGGTGT
>PYXC01001844.1:3095000-3107500 GCA_015244755.2 Tenualosa ilisha | reverse complement strand
ATGAGACAAGACCTGATATCTGTCATCTTTTATGATAAGCACCAAGTAAAAAAGAAACAAGGTCATGAGTGTAGCAGTGAATGAGATCTATACGCCCAAGAGGTCCCTTTACTATCCGGCTGGGGCCTGTGCACATAAAGACACATTGTGTAAAGAGTGGTGTGCAGCACCCCGGGGTCAGACAAAAGGAGCCGTCCCTTAGGCCCGATCCGGTTTTGCCGAGGAGCTGAGAAGCCTGCATACGATCTGATGGGCTAGTTTGTACGGACCGGTGTCCACAACCAGGTTGGCCACCGATAAAGTGAAAGACATTTCAAAGAATTGCAGTTAATGCACCAAACAAGAAATCTAGGCTACAGTTCCAATGATAGCTGTTTTTCCCACCAATTCAAAACACATAACCCCACTCCCCCCCCCCCCCCATCCACACACTTTCCCTCCAAACCTCCACTGCCGCCCCCCACCACCCCCACCCCTTATCAGCATACAGTTGTGTAACCTTCTTCCCAGACAAAGGCATTGCCATGGCGACCGTCCAGGCTCTTGTAGGTATGGAAATGGCTTTCCTTACTGTTCCCTGCATGTTTTTAATGACTTCATCTTTTTTCCCCCGACTGGGAAGCAGAAAGGGAATAGAGTAATGGAAGGGAAAAAAACAACAACTACAGCATAAGGCCAATCTCTTGCCAATTACTCAGAGCTGTGGATCACTGAAGCTCCTCAGCCAGAGCGGGACCCATAAGTCAAGCGCCGGAGAGAGGGTTAGTCTTGGGGATAGAAACCATAAACTCGGAAGAGATCACTTCAAAGAAGCCGCCATGTTTTTCTTTTTTGTGTTTTGTTGTTGTTGTTGCTGGCTCTAAAACACTGCACAGGGGACAAACATGGTGCCAGACAGACCACTTACACTCCTAAGACTGTTTTGAAACCCCATATCCTCGCTGTAGTCCATTACGAGCACATTAGGTTCTTTGACGGAAAGTCCCGGACCCATCCCCTGAATCCTTCCATTTGAACCCCCCCAATAATCCCAGCTTTCACATGCAGTGTATCAATGCTCCAGTTTGCATCAGGTTTACATAGGGAAGCTATGTCTGTAATGTAAGTCTGTATGTGTGTGTGTGAGTGTGTGTGTGTGAGTGCGTGTGTGTGCGTGTGTGTATGTGTGTGTGAGTGTGTGAGTGGGTGTGCTAATTATTTAACCGCATATCCTTCCAACCCTAGCCTAGATTCCTTTATGTATCCGTAGCCATGCACAGCCTCTATCTATCTGTATACAGTATGAGACATTAGGGAGCCATCAGCAACACTGCATACTGTGGAAGCAATCTGACTACTTAGAATGTCACAAAATGCCAGAGACATGATAGCCAATCTTCTTCTGGATTTTTGCTCAAACGTTACAACATCTGACTTTATGTCTTTCTGACATCACCAGATGATCTCAGTCACGTCTGAGGTCTGTTTTTGGACAGAGCGAGCATGCGTGTGTGCGTATGTGTGTGCGTCAGGCACGGGGCACGCTATGCATTCCTGTTGAGCCTTCAGTCCCGCACTGGGACTAGGCTGCTGTTTACTGCTAAGTTTTCTCCAAACATTCGAGTGACTCATACTTAATACGTGTCTGCCCACCCTGTCTCTTCTCTCTCTCTCTCTCTCTCTCTCCCTCACTCTCTCTCTCTTTCTCGCTCTCTCTCTCTTGAAGTACACTGCCAGGATTTGATTCATGACTTCATGATTTCTGGTAGTGGATGAGTCATTACACTACGCTTCAGTCAGAAACACTCCCTCAATGCCATCAGCAGCAACGCTGTGCTAGTAGGCGGAGCAAGGGCTTTGAGGCGTTAAGCCTCTGGCCAATTGCAGAGTGTCTGTGTGGACCCTGCGTGTGGGTGTCATAGGACTCAACATGTTTTGACTGTGAGAGCTTAGCAACTGGCATAATAACCTGCCCATCATTTCCACATGTGATTTGGGGTGAAGGAGAGAATTTTCGACAGTGTTGTTGTTGTTCCTTTTGTCGTGGCAACACAGAAACTCTTTTATTCGTGGTCTGTCTCAGGGCATTTATTTATTTTTTTTGCGCTTGGATACGAAATTCCTTTCAAGCCAACAGCAACCCATTCCAAACCATAACTCAAAAAACATCCAGTGGCATCAAGCACATCATCCATTATTTTGCGGGATGATACACGTTGTGTCACATGACGTCAGGTTCAAAAAAAGGGGTGCTGACAACACATTCACTGGCATGGCTCACAGCTCACAAGATTTTGAGGACAACTAACAGATTCCTGTGCGTCTCCAGTACCAAGGAAAGCAGAGTGATCAGCCAGTCTCACTTCCTCAGTGTGTCTGACA
The DNA here is from genome assembly GCA_015244755.2 of Tenualosa ilisha. NCBI lineage: Eukaryota > Metazoa > Chordata > Actinopteri > Clupeiformes > Clupeidae > Tenualosa > Tenualosa ilisha. The sequence continues at coordinate 3,105,139 of PYXC01001844.1, read as the reverse complement.
GGCGGCTAGGCAGGCTGAGACAGAGGCAGATCAGGTCAGATCCAGTGCAGGCAGGGGGAGTGCTGCTGTAACTGGGGAGTGTAAACAGGGTCAGGCAAGGGCCAGGTTTTGTGTGAAGGGCTGTGTGTTTGTGTGTGTATATGTGTGTGTGTGGGTGTGTGTCCGTGTGTGTGTGTGTGCTTGTGTGAGAGTGTGTGTGTGTGTGTGGATGTCTGTTGAAAATGGGTTGTAATGACACTGTCAACACAGTGGATTAGATCCACTCTCTTTTTTCATTCTTCTGCTCTATATTCCTCCCCTCTATCTGTCTCCCCTCTCTTTTTCTCTCCTTCTTTCTCTCTCCTTCTGTCTCACTGCCTTCTATTCTCTCTCTCTCTCTCTCTCTCCAGGAGTAGCTCATGTCCTCTTCACGCAGTGGTGGAGTGAGGGCGGAGGTCACTGTCGGTTAATGAATGTCCCAATTTCGCCTGTCGTCTCATACAACCACAGCAGCAGGGCCTGGGCACTGGAAGAGAATCTTACCAGACACACATACACACACACACATGTTGAGGTGTGGACGAGGTGTGGGTCAAGGTATGTGTAATTGTGTATGCATGTGCGTGTGTGTGTGTGTGCATTTGTAATTTGTGCTTATGTGGGAAAATGTTGACAAATCGGTTCTTACGTTTGTACATACACAAACTGAGAGGTATGTGTGTGTGTATTTGTGAAATGTGTGATTAATTCCTTTTTCCCTTGTCAGTGACCTGTTCTGGCCACGGCCAATGTTAGACAATTTCCTTTCTGAAACCACAACAATAAGGACATAAACCTTCAATGGGTATTTGTAGGTGCCTGGTCAGTTTGCATTCCTGTTGGTACAGGCTTATGTTAAATAAATAGCAATGACATGAATGTACTTAGGTGCGGACCAGTTCTTGAATGTCAGGTGATGTCAGATGGGTCGGGTCATCTATTGGTCTTTTGGAGCACATGCATGTGTGTGTGAGGGTGAAGAGGCGGGGCTTAGATGTGTGTCTGGCTGCAGAAGAGTAAACGAGTGACACACCATGATGTGTCAGACGTAAAATATGTTTGTGTGTGTGTGTGTGTGTGTGTGTGTGTGTGTGTGTGTGTGTGTGTGTGTGTCTGACTCTTACCACCCACAAGAGTCATTTCAGGGGCAAACAAAAACACACTAGCGCTCTAGCTTTCAGTGAACAGGTGTTCTCTGAGCCATAAACTCACAGGTGTCCAGCCTGAAAGGGTGCTGTGCTGTACCACCCCTTCCCATCTCCCCCATTTGCCTCCCCTGGTCCCATATGGCCCGCTCAGAACACCTTGTCCACTAACTGCATCCAGCTGGTCGTCTATAAATGTCATAAATGTGGTGATGGGGCGATGGTGGCACAGGTGGTAGAGGTGCCATTCAGCAACCAGAGGGCTGCAGGTTTGACCCCCACTCTGCCTGACCCCATCAAAGTATCCTTGAGCAAGATACTGAACCCCAGATTTGGCACCTTGCATGGCAGCCTCCACCACTGGTGTGTAAATGGGTGAATGTGAGGCATACACTGTAAACTGCTTTCAGTGCTAGTTGGAGTAGAAAAGCACTACATAAATGCAGGCCATTTACCATTTGTAAATGGGTACTCTTAAAAAGCCTCACATTATTTCAATACAGTGCATTGTTAATAGTACACTGATTGTGTACTATTAACTGCATGTTTGTGTGAATCTTTGCTCAACCATTACAGGTAATGTATTTGATGAAGAAATACAAATTGTAGCCTATTCATTGTGTGTTCAAGCTTTTTTGTCTTCAAACAGTATACGTATAAAGTAAGTCGGCTATATAATTCGTCAGCATCGTTAATTCATTTTTGCATCAACTTATTGTATTTAAATAAAGAACATAACAAATAATAAAAGCAAATATTAACAGCCACAGGCTGTTTTTTTTTCTCCACTCTAGAATCTTTGGTTTAAATCATCTACAAAGAACAAAGGAACTGATGTCATTGTCAGTAGCAGCCTCCCTCACAGTTACTGACATAAGACAGGAATTCTGTGAGTCACCAACAGCTGACGGCAGACTGGTTATGTCCTGTAGGCAGTGCAGCAAATCAAAAAGGACCCGCTGGCTGAGGGAAACCCGTATATGACACTGTCTGCCTTTCTTTTCCCGACACATTACATGATCACATGGTTGCGGTGAAGAACCACAGGAAAACCTGGCCCATGGAATTCCATTTGTGGATATTTGCCTGTATGAAAAAAACACTATGCAAAATGTTCACAGTCGTGAATGGCGGAATGGAGGAATGGTGGAATGTGCCTTTTATAATGGGTTTATTAATGTAAAAGACATCGATGTAAAACAAGGGAAACAAAACATAAATGGTAACAAAAGTTAGACTGATGAACTGTTACCTTTACAGCCTTCACAGACCAGGGGATAGAGAAGTGGGATCCTCAGGCAGTGTTTGAAGACTTAAAGCAACTTGGCAGATTAAGTGTTGGTTGGCATTTAGTCATTTAGAAAAAGCCTTGGGAAAATCGCATGGATGTGGATTTCATGTTTTGTTGGCAACAACTGATGTTGCTTATCTTCAGATCACAGTAGGCAAGATGTAGCCGAGGTTTCGATGTGAGAGATAAACTGTTTAGTCAGCAACTAAGTGAACAAGAGCAACTGGATCCAGTGTCTGCACAGATTATGCAGCTACAACTCAGGAGAGCTCCTGTAGGCATTACAGAGTGCATTATATCTCCCACAACACACAGAAGAGAGGGGGATAGAGAAGGGAGAGAGAGAGAGACCCTAAGAATAAAAGAGAGAAAAAGACATAAAGAGGGCATGTTATAGGGAAAAGAGAGACAGAGAGCGGGAGAGAGAGAGGCCAGAACAGAGAGATAGACACAGAAGATGAGGGTGAAAGAGGAAAAAGATCCATTGTGAGGGCATGTTAGAGGGGACCTGGAAATGGAGAGAGTTGAAAGCTAGAGAGAGAGAGAGGGATGGAAAGAGCAAAGGGGGAGAGATGAAGAGCTTTTATAATTAACATCCTTAAAAAAAAGTTGACTGCATAAAACAATGCACCGTTAATTGCCAAGTAGACTTCCCCGTATTTACGAGCGCATTAAATCAGCCCTGCCCGTGCCCACCGAGGAAGGATCATATTTACGCCGTAAACCAAACGCCACTGCTGACAGGATGCATCATGGGTACTCCGGGCATTCCATCAGCAGAGATTCAGCCTTTTTTAATTATCTCCCCAACACGACTGCTCTCCCTGCATTTTCATCACTTGTTAAACACACACACAGACACACACACACAGAACATTGAATGGGTTACGCATTAATGTGTAGTGCGGTATACTGGTGGCAAACTGAAAATTGCATGAAACGACTTGTCAAACCAAGGGGACGCTGCATCTATCTGGTATTCATGGTCGGCCAATTAAGCATGAATAAGCAATTACTTGTGGGGATATAACCTTGCAGTCGACTAGTTAGCTGCTTCAGACAACGTTTTACGTCCCATTCAGAAGTGTTAGTGGAGCCACAAATCCAGCGGAGCTGGAGTGCTGGAGAGCACAAGGGCTAAATTGATTGGCCCGAGAGAAGCAGAGGGACCCCTCTGTTTGGAGTGTGGTTTTAATGGCCGGTCGTTTAGGCCGTGTAAATGCCAGCGTAGTGTGTTAAAGGGGCTTGTGGGCACAACCTTACATATAGTACACACACACACACACACATTTGTGTCTATGAAGAGAAAGGACAACTAAAGCCATATGCATAATGGCCCTTGTCACCAGATCCCCAACCCAACACACACATACACACACACACTTACACACACACACACCTCATCTGCCCTACTTTCTCAAGCTCCCAGTTCAAGAAGACAGAGACACTGCACAACCTTTGCAGGGGTCACCCTGCCAGCCTAGACAGAGGTTATTGTCGGGGTCAAAGGTCAGGCTACTCTAGCTACCCAAAGACATGCCTGGTAGGTTAATGGAAAGGGGTATTAGGTTCATCATCTTGAGTTGGGGCGAGCGACAAGAAGGAGGATTGTTTCTTTAGTGTTACTTAAGTTTCTCCCTTTGTGTGTTTGCTTGGAGAAATGGCAAGCCAGCCTCAAGATAATGGTTATTTTAATGTGAGTCGTTTTAATATGCTAGAAAGTATCATTGTTAATATTATGGCGTACTGGTTAAGGCTTCAGGCTTGGTACTCTTGTGAAGTGCCCTTGAGCAAGGCACCTAACCCCTCACAGCTCCCCGCTGCGCTGGGTTAGTGTGTGCTTCACCTCACTGTGTGCTGTGTTTTTCACTTATTCACGATTGCACAAATGCAGAGACCAAATTCCTTGTGTGTGTAAATACACTTGGCCAATAAGAGTGATTCTCTATGCTTAGCCTTAGAGAAGAGTAATCATGTACTGTACGTCATGGGTTCTTTATTGGACCGGAGACCCCTCATGGAGCAGAAAAAAAATCCAAGGACCCCTCATGATCACAACACACATTTAACAAGATAGTTACAGTTAACTGTTAAATGCTGGATGCTGCTTTGTAGCAACCTTTTTAACAGACCCCCTGGCAAGGTTTTGCGGACCCCTGGGGGTCCCCGGACCCCAGTTTGAGAACCAATGCTGTATGTGACACTATAATTTAAATCACTTTACTCATGGACAAGAAAATTATTGAATCTCACCATGAGAAAAAAGATTAAGGGAAAATATATGATTATACTTTAACATTAGTAAGTAAGGTTTAATGGGACCTTGTAGTGGCTTTGGCTGCTAGTTTTGCACTGCTTACATATGTATTGGTCACATGTGTCTAGAACAGAGAACCATTGTGGCGTATCGTGGTCACTGATTGGCCGCCAAGGAAAATGTCCTGCATGTGAATATGGTGGTCAGAACGCTGGAGCCTCTTCACTCGTGGTCATCATAGAGCTTCTGGAATGTGTGGTTGACACACACACTCACACGCACATGCACATATGCACACACACACACACACATACACACACACACACACACACAAACCACACACGTACAAACAAATGCACCGACTCAACCACTGAAGAGAAACCGTGTGACACAAAGCCCCTGGTCCTTTCATCTTGCACAAAGGGAACATTTTTCAGCTCTAAGACACTTACTCATCATGGAGAGTTGGAGGAAAAAGAAAAAAGCATCCCCTCTTTCTCTCTCTCTTTCTCTCTGTATGTGAGTGTGTGTGTGTTTGAGAGACAAAGACAAACGTGTTTGTGTACATATGCATATGTGCCTTTTAGGGCATTTAGTGTGTGTGTGTGGTGTGTGAGTGAGTGCGTGTGTGTGTGTGAGTGTGTGTGTGCGCGTGTGTGTGTGTTTGTGTGTCTGCATGTGAGTGTGCATAAGTGTTTGCATGTATGTTCATCCTTGCAATTTTCTCATCTTCGAATGCATTTGCACACACCCACTCGTTAATGTATCACCCTGCACGCATGTAATACCTGTTTGTGTGTGTGTGTGTGTGTGTGTGTTTAATGTCTCACTTAAGACCATTTCTGCATGTATTGTAGTCCCTGCAGCAGACATGGGTCTGGCACTAGACCTGCGCTTGATAGCTGATTCTTCTCCAGAGCCCTGGGTGAGACAGCGCTGTGTTTTCATTAAAGGCAAACACATGCTGATCCTACCCCAAGGTCAAACCCTCAGTGTGCGTGTGCATGACGTCGGTACCACCGCTCCTGTTTCATTGTTGAGTGTGTGTGTGTGTGTGTGTGTGTGTGTGCGCGCACATTGCATTGAGCATTAGTGATCTAGCTGGCTCTGCCTCGGAACATAATGGGTTGCAAGCGTCGGAGGGCATCTGTGCTACAGTACGCCTGCCTGTGACTCACCTACAGATGGAACGTGTGGGAGGAACCGGACCGGACTTCCGTGGAACAGCGGAACCGGTGTAACCGGCAGTGTCTTTTTCTGATTCACCAAAGGGATTTGTCACAGAGGTTGGATCAGGATTCACCAACCCAGTTTGAATAGAGGGAGAGAGAGAGAGAGAGACAGTGAGAGAGACAGTGAGAGAGGGAAAAAGAGAAAGGCAAAGAGCACGGTAATCTTACATCGCAGGTGAAGTGTGAGTTAGTCCTCCAGAGAGGAACCATGCCAGATAGCAGTTAGATCACAGCCAGATCAGAGCCAGACTTGGGCCAGATCCTTTCCCGGCTTGAGTGGCTCTCCAGGCTGTGGGGCATATGGCTGAGTGATTAAACCAGGAAGGCTGCAGCTGACAGATTTTTCTTTTTTCTAGATATCAAAAATAACCTGTTTTCACAACAGCAGGAGGGCAAAGCTAAGCCAAGCTCCACTTTAAATAGATGCTCAAGAAAAAAAAAAGCAGAGAAAAAGATGAAGAGAGAAAGAGAGAGAGAGAGAGAAATAGAGAGAGATAGCCGTGCTATGAGAATGCACTGAAGCAAGACAAGCACATTTATTCATGGAGAGACATGCTTCACCTCCCCTCTCAAGGTAGCTACGTCTATAGGAAGAGCAGAGTAGACATGAACACACAACACGCTACGCTGTTTATATCCTCCTCCCTCCACCAAGTCATTCAGGTGAGGACGGTCATTCATCCTCCAGCCGCAGCCGTAGACAAGACCATTAAATAGCTCGGCCTGGTCCAGTGGGTCAGCCGCTTTAATCCCTCTGAGTGTATCAAGCCAAGCCAATCGTTTAACCCGACGGAGGTCACTGCCCACGCTCAACGGGCATGTCTGTCTGGGACACTGTCCTTGCCCAATCCCTGCCACCAACTTTAGTCCTCCGCTGGGCTCTGTCTATAAGGGGGAAGATAAGTGGCAGTGAAAGGTTTTTTTTCCCCATACACACAGTAAGCCTGGGGGCTAATCCAGTCCAGCTCTTCTCTTTAAGTCGCGACAGCGTGGCTCTGTTGTTTATCTGCCATGCTACTCTGTGTACTTACCGCAGAACATCTTGTTTGCCTGAGCGAGCGCTTCCATTTATGCTAACCAGCCTGCCCCCCAGCCACCCCTCCCCCCCCCCCCCCCCACTTCCAAACCATCTTCTTATAGTCTGTCTTTTCTCTATCTCTCTCTTTCTCTCTCTCTCTCTAGTTCTCTCCATCTCTCTCTCCTCACTGAAAGCGAGAAGTGGAGACTGTGAGAGCAGTGCTCCCTTAAGAAGACAAGACATCACTCCTTATTACAGAGAAGGGATAGTGAAGAGTGTTGGGGGGGGGGAGAAGTATGGAGTGGAGTGGGGGGGGGGCGTAGTGGCGGTGAGAATAAGTAGGCCACACAAGCCTTATGTGTTTTTCTTTGTGAAAGTCAGGAGAGGAGCAAAGCTGACAGGAGAGTATGTCTTCATGCGGATGTCTCAAACAGGAAATAAAGGATGACAGGGGTTTTTGCATGGAGCTCAGAGATGAGAGGCAGGGTCTTGAAGTGGCACGGTGCTGTGCCGACTCTGATTGCTCTGTAGCCTTTGTGACATCATAGTGTGGGTCATTGTGACATCACAGTATGTCCTTCATGGAATTATGGCTGTTATGTTTTAAAAAAAAATCCACTGAGATTTACGATATTTAACCCTATTTTATCTTCAAGCATTATAAGTAAATATGTAGGTTTAGTTCATCTTAAAAGGAGATGAAAAAGTTTTACTGAATAGTTCTATAGTAATGCTTCTTTGCTAAGGATGAGATGGTATTATTTGTGAGCCAAAATACTCAAGCATGCTGTTGAGTGTCTGTAGTGTATCAGTAGAGTGTACAGTTGGCCTGTGAGTATAATCCTGTCTTTGCAGATTGATCACCAGCCTTTTTCTTACTTGGCACATGAGAGGCTTATGGGACTAAGTGTCTTTGTGTGCAATGACTATTCGGGTGTCTGTTTACATAATTATTCGCTTCATGAACTTTGAATCGGACAAGGACAAACAGCCCTTTCTCTCAAACTGTACTGTTCAACCAATATGAATATGTTATATAATAACCATCAAGGAATTATTTGCTGGGGGGGAAGGGCACAGTCTTTGTTGACTAATCTCGATTATCTTTTGCAAAATCCCATAGTATTGACTGGGATTAACTGCGCTGACTTCGAGACTCAGGCAGCCATAATTAAATGTTTAAGGAGTGTCAGCCTAATTAGCTGAAGAAGCTCTTTTCTGGAACACTTTTGGGTGAGAGGTCGTCTGGGGAGCCCTGCCTAGCCACATATGGAGACCACCAGGCAGGCAAGCAGGCTCTCCTTGAGCCCCCTTCCGACCCACTCAATCTGTTCCTGTGCTTGACTCCCAGGGTTAAATTATTTAACGAGTCCTGGCTTGTTGCAGAATTCACCGCGGGAACAAGCTCACACTGCAAACTCAGTGTGGGATGCAAGCGATTGGTCGGCAACCACATGCACTCACACTTACAACACACACACACAACACAAACACACATGCATACAAGTGTGCACACATCCACACACACACTCTCACAAACTGCATGTGCAGACACATGCTGAAAACCCCCCATTAAAGCCAGATGCTTCCTTTAGCCAACAAAAGCATGGGTACGTACATGAACCACAGACACACTAAAATGTTCAGTCACACAGGGACAGTTAAACATGAAAACACACACACACACACACACACACACTTTATGACACAGATACAGAGTCATGCATAATGAAATCTTACAAAATTCTCATGCGTTCACCATCAAGGGAAGGCATTTGTCACCAAAGTGTGACTTTCCAGTCGGGTGGTGGGACACATGAGTAAATGCCTTGTGCTTAACGTGCGTGGGTGACAAGGGACAGCAGTGCTGCACTGCAGTTGAGGTCATCAGTGCAAAAACCAGCCAGGAGGACAAAACCGCTTGAGGGGACATGTGACATGAAGTAGGCGCTGGTGAGGGATGAGTTGCTGCTACAACAACTGCTGCTGCTAACCTGAGTCAGCTTTTGCATTTTATTATGTATCTGGTTGCAATCAGGTAATACAATATCACTGATCCTGGATCAGTGTTTGCATTTCATACCGTTTGCATTGTCTGAGATAGCCAGTCAGTCTGCCAGTCTGTCACTTACCCTGGACACAGATCCAGCACTGATCACGTGGCCCAGTTCCGGGCCAGATTCAACAGCGAGTGTAGGAGGAGCCGGTCAGAGAACATTTGCATGGAGCGCTTCAGCTCACAGCAGTGTTGTTTCCAGGGAAAAATTTCTGGTGCAAGGACAGAGCAGGGATAATAATAAAAGGGAAGTCTTCATAATTTCAGCCACCCACCCCCACCTCCACCCACTCTCACCCACCCATTCCACCATCACCACTGCGAAAGACACAATGGTGCATTCATCACTATGCACTCTGTGCTAATTTCCCTGTAGGCAACGTGCTCCATTTCAACCTCTGTCGGGCGCTGTCATCAAAAAAAAAAAAAAATGCAAGCATACTTTTTCCCCCTTCTTTCCCTCTTTCTCTCTCTCTCTCTCTCTCTCTCTCGCTCTCCTCTATCCTTCACCCAAAATGCTGATATGTGTAAGAGTGCTCATTTTTCTCCTCCATTACGAGATTAATTAAACAGTGCTTCTCTTGAATGCCCAGACGGTTGCCTACACTTCAAATGAGCTTAATCGCCATGCGACGGCTAATCTCGACGGCTAATTTAAAGAATTGCCTCAAACGGACACCAGCAAGGCTCTGCTTTTTTTCTCTTCCTTTTGCTGCTTTTTTTATCTGCAGAAGACCAGCATGGCTGAGGCCCCAGTGTGATGGATGCTGTATTTCATGCTAAGCAGATATTTCCCATGTTCCATTAGATATACTGTGCACCCTCCCCTGCATAAATATATTAGCTCTCCACCAAGTAGGATGTAGGTCTCTCTGTCTCTCCCTCTCTTTCTGTCTGCCTTTCTCTCTCTATCTCTCTCTCTCTTTCTATCACTCTCTCCACCACCCATCCCTTTACAGAACAAGATCTTAGGCATGCTCTTGTGAGGAGAGGGTAGTGTGTGAGGGCCCCGTGTTGTTCTTTGTTGCCCACGTGTCGTGGAAGATCTGGTCATCTGTGGCGGTGAGCGCATCTGACAGCCGAGCGTGCAGAATGCCTCGAGGAAACATGGGCTGCAAACAA
>PYXC01001844.1:3085000-3092500 GCA_015244755.2 Tenualosa ilisha | reverse complement strand
GGGTGGGTTTGAAGAGGCCAAAGCCAAAGGGGCTTTTAGTGGCTCCATCAAACACCCTCTTTTCCCTACTTGACAGGGGGTACATCTCCAAGCCAAAAGAGAGAGAAAGAGAAAGAGAGAGAGAGAGAGAGAGAAAGGAAACAGTAGAAGAAGTAGGAAAAAAAGGCATGGAGACGCTGAATGTAAAAGTGCTTGCAAACGAGCCTGCAGTCTGAGTGACCAGCAGTACTGATGATAAGAGGAGATGGACACTGACCGGATCCACGATTAGTGCTTGTGAAAAGAAAAAAAAATCTAATGGAGTATGAAGAGGCTTGGATGAGGTGGAGGGATAATACAACAGGGGGAGGAAGAAGAGGAGGAGGAGGAGGAGGAGGAGGAGAAGGGACAGAGCACAAAAAGTAATCCCGCATCCACATTACTGCCAAGCACTGCTCCTACACAATGCCCTTCGGGGAGTCCCTGGTGGTTGTTCATTAGCAAACTCTGTGGGAGTTAGCATTTGGAAAAACCACTTCAAGTTCTCAGACGCCCATTCATTTAGTGCAGAGAACGCAAAGTAGGCAATTTTTTATTCATGGAGCTCAGAATAGATAGCATAGAGAAGGGGGAACAAAACAAACCGCAAAAAAAGACAGAAAAAAACAAAAAGGAATGCTTAAAACTATAAGGAATACAGCACTACAATAACAGTCAAAACAAAATGCAGAAAACATCAATTTTGTAAGGAAAATACCAAAAAAATTCAACTGCATAATTAATTGTCATTTCACATGAAATTAATTGGAATTAATTGAAGATTAGTATCGTGGACGGACGACTGGAGCGTGTCTTTTGTTATCTGGCTGGGGCGGCCATATCTGTGAGCTGTCTGCTGCGCGCTGCCGCGTGGGGAGAGGGATGAAGAGAGCTGTAGAGCCCAAAGCCATTAATGTTAATGTGTGAGCGCATCCTTTGCTGGTCCCACTGGGTGTCTATATATAGAACCATAATGATAGCAGGCTCGGGGAGGTAAGAGCATAGAATTAATAAGGTATAGAAGACGAAGAGATCCAATGCACTGCCTCTAGACAATGCCCAGTCTTTCGACAGAGATGCATGAGAAGTAGCACCGTGCTGGGCTTATGTTTTTTAAAGAATTAAAAAAAAAGAAAAAAAAAATCCTAAAGTAAAACGAACAAGAAAAAAAATGCACTTTCCTCTGTGTTTTCAAAAGAAAATGTATAATACTGCATGAGACGATGGGGGGGTTGGCGCCCCAGAAAAAGAGGTAGTTATTTCTCCAGCTGAATTTCACTCTCTGTGAAACAGCATTAAATGAAACCCTGATGCTGTGAGGCTGAATACATACAGCTAGGTGTTACAGTGGTTGCTTTGATAGAAGCAATACACTGTACAGCTGATTAGGCTGAAATATTAACGGTAATGACAAAACACAAACACACACACCGACAAAAAAAAAGAAATTCTATCATTTTATATTTCACAAGCATCTCACAGTTTATGATGCATCCCACAGAGCTTCACACTGGCAACCTACATAATTTGTATGAAAATTGCAACTTATACCACTTTAACCACCTTTAACCACCAAGTGTGCAGACTGTAGTATACTGGCAACATTGCGGCTGCATTTTTGATGCTTGCTATCAAAATGCTTCATGCAAAAATTAAGGGTACTTTAATTCTTTTATTTTATTTAATTGGAAATAAATTATTTAAAATATAGTCAATTATTATTATTTACAAAGACATTGTCATAGTATGTAAAATAAAATCTGTAGAATCAACTAGAATAGACTAACTTCTGTTTTGTGTGGGAGCCATAGTTCTAAGCAATGTGTGCTAAGGTCATTCGTTCCCCATTATGGCTTTGTGTGAACATTCCCACTCATATGCCCATTAGCCACTGTACTGATGGGGGCAGAGTTCACCACCCTGGTGAACTATGAGCATAACGCCTGCAAGGGAACGACTGACCTGCTTGAAAAGCCCTCCTCCTCCTCCTCCTTCTCCACCTCCTCCACCTCCCGCCCCTGGTTCTCTTACTGCCGAGGCAGCATATGCGTGGTTTTGTTTTCTCTTCCTCTCTTGTTGGTCCCGGGGCTCCAGTGTCCAGTGTCAAGCTCCCCCAGACCTGTCAGTGGCATGCCAAATATTTAGCCCTTTGTGAGCAACAGTGTTTGCCTGAGATCCAGTGTGCAGGGCGCTTATACGAGGAGGCCTGTTTGTGTTCAGCGCGAGTAAAGCCTCATCTAAGCTCTAGCCAGCGATGCCCACCATATCGTTCGTTTATTTGTTAAGCACCAAAGAATTTTCTCTGTTTGCACAAAGAAAGCACTTGTTTGTGCTCGTTGAATAACTCCTTTTTGGATTTGTCAACCCATTGAAAACAAAAATAAGTGTTATAACCACACAAAATGTAAATCATTCCGACACAATCCTGGAAGCAAGCGGAAATTGTTTGAAAAAAGTTTCAAGTTCCAAACTTCCCTTAGTGCCACAGAGCTTGGAGTTATGTAACACAGAACAAGAGATGAGTTGGAAGTCTCACTACTGTGACTGCTTGTTCTTTTAATACAAAGCTTGTGCAACTAAATCTCTTGGTGGGGGTGTGTCTTAGGCAGACTTGATTACCAAGTTGCCCTGACTTGGGGGAAAGAGTCCCACAAGGGTCATGACCCCTTTCACAGCCACTGCAGCCTGCGGTCATGTGACCTTGTCACCCTAATCCATGCAGAATTGTAGGGGACTGGTGCACTTGGGTCTCCGTCACCTAAAAGCTCCATACCCGTCCCAAAACATCTGTTTGTGGCCATTACCACGACAGTGAATCAACTGAGTTATGTTGCGTCCTTTTGCTAATCAGTTGATCAATATTGGCTTTCTACAGGCTTTTATTGCCCGCAGTCGGGCAACCCACCGGCTGCTATCGTGCCGATGGTTGCCAAGTGCTGCCACCCCCCCGCCCCTAACCCCCTTTGGATCCAAACTGCCATTGATTTCAAGGAGAGCAGTGATGAACAATGACTGTTTCTCTCTAGCTAATGGATCCACTACAAATAGCCATCAGAGAGAGAGATGTTTATGCGTGCGTGTGTGTGTGTCTGCGTGTGTGTGTGTGTGTGTGTGTGTGTTTGTGTGTGTGTGTGTGCGAGAGAGAGAGAGAGGACTGGGGGCCTTATATGATTTTGCTGTTGTGTGAGTGTTTTTTAGATTGAGTGAACTTGGGTAGGAAGGCAAGAGAAATGGAGAGAGAAAGACAGAAAGGACAGAGGAGGCTAACATCAGTGCACTGTGGTGTGTGTTTTCAAACTGAATGAGTTTGGCCAGGAAAGAGAGAGAGAGACAGAGACAGAAAAAAAGAGGCAGTGACTGTGTGAGAGAGAAAGAGAAATAGATAGATAGAGAGACAAGGGCTGTGATTATAAAAGAGAGATTAAGAGAGAGGAGAGAGAGAGAGAGTAAGCGTCTGCCTGGTTTGCTGGTGTTCTTTGGCTGAGGCTGTGGGTGGGTTTCACCTGTTAGCTGTATGCCGACCATCTGTTAGCCGACAACGAGAACAATGCTGGCTGAGGAGCAGCATCACACACCGGCTCAACGTTTGCGCAGCAGAGCAGTCGGCTGTTGTCGAGAGCACCCGCAGGCTCAAGACAGCGCATTCAAGTACTCTTCACACAAGTGATTCACTTCTGCTAGTTTTTACAGGGATGGAGTCTGAATGGGGATGTCAATTAAACAAACAGTGTGAAAGGCCTCTAATAGCTCTTTTCTCAGTCACATCTACATGCTGGTTTGGGTTTTATGGATGCTCGTTTAGCAGAAAATAAACAAAATTCTGTATTTGGTTGCCAGATGTAACAGCGGCAGGTGACGTGGTCATTTGTTTGTTTCAGTTCTGAGAGCTACTGAAACTGAGATTAGTGAATATTTCTGTACTTGCAATGTTTCGGTACACACACACACCACACACACACACACACACACACTGGTCATCTGTGTGGTATATATATATCCTGAGAAGTAAATGAAGTCAAACTGCCAAAAAAAAACCCGTCCAGGAAATGTTATAATCAGGTGCTGAGGTTTAGTGTTTGTCATGTACATCTTTAACACGTGAGACCTACAGTATATTCTTATAAAAAATATATGCATACACACTATATGTTACACAACACTTTCAACACTGGTCAAAATAACCAGACTGTTCATGTTTGCATAATGTACCTCCGGATTACAATCTCCCCTTTATGTGTCATAGTACCAGCAACACATCATGGATTATAATTACTGAATCTAAACATGCTACCAGATGTTAAAAAGACAAAGCAAAGCTCTTCTCAAATGAATAAAATACCATTTTTAATTTCATATAGCTTCTCACTGCATGTGTAACATGTACTTATATGTTCTACAAGCAGTATGTTCCTTTAATCCAGACATTAATAGCTGTAGCTTGAATGTTATCCTCTTTTGTAAGTCGCTTTGGATAAAAGCGTCTGCTAAATGCCTAAATGTAAATGTAAATGTAATAGTTTATTAATGTGATCTAATGCATTAAGGCATATTAGTTAGGGAATCTTTAATGTGCTGGGTTCCCCAAGGCTCTCAGGCCTTACAGAGTTCTTATGGTAAAGAGAAGAGGCCCCCACCACAGTTTAGGTCTGTGCACAGGTGCTTAATCATATATGAATATACTGTATATGAAGATTATTATGGGACTTAAACAGTCATGAGGGTAAAGGTTTTTGCTAATTGCTAAATTATACATAGATATAGTTTTGCTAGTTTTTATCCTATCTGTATCCTGGGACTGGCCTTTTAGGTAATGTGTGATTTGCTCTGTGGTAGGTGTTTCTGTTCAGAAAACACACACTCACACACACACACACACACACACACACACACACACACACACACACGCATAGACTGATCACTCTCGTATTTCATTTCAGTGACAAGACTCAAGAGCCTCTCGCCTTCAGGGTCATATTGTCTTTATACCCACTTATGTAGTTTCTCACCACTGATGTTGAGTGTGTGTGTGTGTGTGTATATGTGTGTGACAACAGATCACATTACCCATGAACGCAAACATGTGTGATGTTACCTTGGTTTTGACACAGTTTCTACCCCAGGGATAACCTGTGAGCTTCCCATGAGAAAAGTAGGCCAGCGAGTGTGACCACCTGCCTAACACAAGTGGGGCAGTAAAAAAAAAAAAGGGTGCAGGAGATGGTACTGTGGCGCCTGTGTCAGCGGCATGTTACAAAA
Source organism: Tenualosa ilisha (assembly GCA_015244755.2). Lineage (NCBI taxonomy): Eukaryota > Metazoa > Chordata > Actinopteri > Clupeiformes > Clupeidae > Tenualosa > Tenualosa ilisha. Next base: position 3,087,226 of record PYXC01001844.1, on the reverse strand, counting down.
CATGCACTCGCAATGGGACTAAGATTAAGAGGTCAGAGTGGATGTAACCGACGACTTTCAGAGTAGCGACATAGACTGTGCGCTGCTGATTTGACGTCCAAGGACCTAAGAGTGTCCCCATCCCCCCCACCCCATCCCGCTATGCCCCCTAGGGTTTAGGTTGTTTGCTAGCGTTTCTGATTTATCGCCTGTTTGCATGTGATGCAGGAGATACCAGGAATAAAACACAATGTTGGGAAGGTGATGCATCTGCAGGCAGAACTGGAAAGGTCACTTTTGTTGTTTTTCATCTTGCAGAATTATGTCCTGCGCCTCTCTGAACCTGTTTCTGCATCCTGAGGCAATGCAATGTGTTCTTCTGGAACATAATAAACTAAAGACCCCCCCCCCCCCCCCGCACACACACACACACACACACACACACACACACCATCATTTCTAATTCCTTAACAATTGTTAGGATTTATAGTTTTAACAAGCTTGTAGAATAGCTTCTTTCATTATTTTTTTTGTCAATCTCCATCCACATTTGTGCATATAAAACACATGGTGCCAGTTGAGGTCTAGGTCTCTCCCCAGTAGCTGCTGTGCATGTTTAGGTATGCTTCTATGGGGTAATTAAAGAGACGCCACAACGGTATGTGTACCATGTGCAGCTCCTGACACACTCCTTGTTACATAGCTTGCGGCTAGCATACGGCTTTAACGAACAAGAGCAACACCAAAAAATGAGTGAAAACAAGTCCGTGTTTAGTTATTTATCCTGTTCCCCTCCCCTCTCTCTCTCTCTGTTACGTGTGCTCTGTTTCTGGTATCGCTCTACGCTTTCAGCTGTGGCTCAGGCTTGTGCTTTATTTATACTGTGCCTCATCATTTATTAAAAACTCAGTCAGTGGGGCACTAGCGAGCAAGAGAGAGATAGATAGATAGAGAGAGAGAGAGAGAGAGGGAGGGAGGGGAAGGGAGAGAGAGGGAGAGGGAGTGCAGGGGGGAGCCGACAGACTGCCGCGTTTCATCCACACCCCATCCACACACACCCCTGTGCCAAGTGGGTCTCCTTTCCTCCCGGTGCCCCTAGTTTCACAGCCTGGGGAGCCTGGCAGACAAAGGGAGAGGCCAAGGAGCGGCAGGCTTCAAAGAGCTCTTTCTCCGCTCGACATTAGAGGCTTGCAGAGGGCCTCAGAGAACACCTACTGCACATACATACATGATTTTGGAGAAGCCATCCTTTGTTGCCCATCACAGTTTTTTTTTCTTAAGGAAGTTTGTGTGAGTGTGAGAGTGGTGTGTGTGTGTGTGTGTGTGTGTGTGTGTCTTGTTGAGGGAGGTAGAACATGTGAAGTGTGACAACATGTAACGCTCAGGGCTTGTCTGTCTGTGCAAGACAAAAGGATGTAAAATGTGCAAGTAGAGTCAAGGAAGTCAAGTACCATCTCCTTACATTGACATATTGCTGTGGTTCTATGTCTTTTGTCTATGTTATTGTGGGCAGTATGTTTTTTTGTGAATGAGATTGTGTTTGTTCCTTTCCTTTAAAAGCATTTTTACCTCATACACATTAGGAGACTGATACACTGACAGAAGTTCAACTCAAGAAAACAAAGAGTAATTAAAAATAAACTAAATAAAATGCAATCTGGTTAAAAAATTCTCACGTCCCAGCAAAAATAATATCAAAACCACTAAAAAAGAACAACAAACAAACAAATGATAACTGAATAAATAAATAACATGACTGCCATACAGGACATACGTATTTCCCTGAGGGGTGGTACAGCATTCCCGGGAAGCCTCAGTACACAATGTGCATTCCCCAAACAAGACCGTGAAAACAGAGACCTGTGCGTAACCTTTCTCAGGAATGTCACAGCTTCCCTGTGACAGGGAAATAGCAGAGGAACAGACCACACAGAGTTCTCCTGCTGATGATTGGCAAACTAACCCCCCCCCCCCCACACACACACACACACACACACACCACCACTCCACCCTTCCACGTTCACCCCCAACCCCCCCGATGAAACCCACTGGGAATCCTTGAGTGTCGCCACCGCAATGTCTCGTCCGCTGTGTCCAATTCAGGGGCAGTGCAGGGACGCAAAGTGAGTGTGAAGGCTGTTTGCAATGTGGCAGGCAAGCATGCAGGCAGGCAGACAGGCAGGCAGGCAGGCTGCCTATACCTATGGGAGACCACAGTAAGCAGGCAGACAGGCAGGCAGGCTGCCT